>VDFB02094158.1:133370-210410 GCA_007258455.2 Sequoia sempervirens
ATAGATCCTCTCATACATTGACACCCCCATTCTCGTAAAATGGTATAAGATAAGAAAAAAAACATAAAATAGTTTAGTCTTTCACATTTTTATCGACCAACCTCAGGTCTTGGGAAAACTCCCATAATCTACCCACATCTTGGTTGAGGTCTGGGATTTCATCACACATAGCCTTCATTGCATGAGTCTGAAGCAATTGTAGACTTAGCCCAAGTATATGCTAGGCTAAGGTAGATCTAAAGAATGCAAATAAAGGCATACAACTCTTCTTTAATACCTCCACCACAAACATATGTAAGGTGTTGGTTGTTTTTATGGTAGCCAGGTTGATCTTCTAATCTACCTATGGAATTTCCAATTCCAATAAAGGGAGGCTCGAAGAACCTAGACCAACTGACGAGGATTTTAAAGACCTCCAACACTTTGGGCTCTGCAAGACCCAAGAGGGTGATCCCTTAATGCGTTTACAACCTCTCCACCATCAACATAAACAACATTAACAACCACAAATAATCTCATTTAATAGCTCAACATAATAGGATAATACCGAATAGAATTGGTTGTTTATCATTAATATCAACTATTTGGAGCATGAGATAACTACAACATTTCATAGTATAAGATAGTCATTGATTTTCAATTTGTAGCAAGCTCTAGGTAAAGTAAAACAAATACTAAACCATACCAACAAGTACAACTTAGATCAATGCCATATATCCATTAGAGGAGTCAAATTTATAAGCATCTAAGGGTTTATGACAGATTTAACACATAACATATAAGATCCTTGATAACATTGCTTTAAAATCTCATCAATATGTATTCTAACCCAATACTACTTATCAAATCCTTATACAAAACATATCCACCTATGCTCTTATTCAATCATTTTAATTAATTCCTTGAATTAAAGCTAAAACAAGAATCATACACACCACAACCGTGAGATGAACGAAACAACCCTTGATCATTTTATTCAAAATTCAAATATTCTTGTACAATGGAGAGACATGAGTTTGAATTAATCATATCAATTCAAATGCCAGTATTGTCATAAAATATCAAATCCCCATGAATTAAAAACCTACTATAGAATGACTCAAAACCTAAATTGCATTTTCCCTAAAACCATCATACTTTACAATTTGCTCTGCAACTTCATCTAGACCCGACCAAAAATATCTAACTTGCTAACCCATACTTCTGGCCTTAAAATCCTTCTTATAGAAAAAGAAGGAGCAAATAAGCATCGAGCCAGAAAGCACACGTGTCACCAGCCAATTGGACTACCTTGTGATATTCCAAAAAGTAATGGCCCAAAATATCCCACCCAAGGCATAAGATAAACACTCTAGGGTCTTACATGAAGACAAAGGTAAAATCCCAACCTTAGGATTTTCCCAAACACCATAGATGACCAGAGACATAAGGCAAGATAAAAATGGAAAACAAAGAGAAAATTTTTGAAGTTCCATCACAAGGAAAGGTCTCCTCCCTTCTTGGTAGTGATAACCTCCTCCACACACAACCCTTAAAAATTATGAATAGAGGAATATAATCTTTGAAGAACTCAAAGTTGATTCTCTCCTACCTGATGCAATTAGTCATTTTATCCTTACAAACATTTATAGTGATTACCAAAGGCATATTGACCAATTCTTCATAATAGAAGAATTTGATCATACTTTTCCAATGATGGAATTATGAGAGAACCTTAGGTTAAATGAATAATTCCTAGCTAAATTCTTTAAATCATGTCCAACCATATAAGAGAAGACCATTGCTATGTGTACCTGGATACCATGGAGAAAGGCTCTTTGGGCTCTTTCATTAATCATCCTACCTTAAAAAATACCAAAATTCTCCTAGCAATTAGACATAGGAAGATTTAAGATGACTTAAAAAAAAATTATTGCCAAAGCATAAACTTATGATGACTTAACCAGGCCTACTACACACTCCCTCCCCGTTAACCACTTAGACATATGGAAATTAAATGTAAATTTTCTGCTATTTTTAGTCATGTAGGTGTCCAATAAACCACTTGGTGGTGTTTCCCTTCAAGTCTATTTACTTGAATGAAGAGAAAAAGTCCTTTGATTAAAATTAGAGAATACATTTGAGGCCTTGGTTGTGTAACTGGTGGGCCATAGTCGCATTTAACACTTGTTACAAAGTTTGGGAGTTAAAACGTTAAGTAGATTTGATTTGTGATGGACACATTTGGACGGTAGTAACAATAACTTGCAATCTATCAGACGTTCTGCTATAACCTATATGAGAAATTCTAGCGATGAAATGATAGATTAATCATAATGTCACCTTGGGATCACATCACCATGAAAGAACTTCATCAACATCCTTATGAGTCGCGGTACCACCAAATAGGTATTTGTCGATTTGTCTTCCTCGAGTGGGGAATTGAGGAAGAAGGGGAAAGTGAATATGTGGTATGTCTAAAGGGAGATCAACTAAGGGTCAAAAGATTAGAAGAAAATTTCATAAATGCATGGAATTTTTCCTTGCTGAAGGGGGTCACGTTCTTATGATGATGAGAGCATAGGTGACATCGAGGTGCCCTTGAGGTACAAACATCTATGGAAACAATGGGTACCCAAGGAACTTCCTCTAATAAACACTATTTTTTGTGTCAATGAGAGGATATATCACATAGCACCATCATCATTACCATGGTTTGGAGCCTATTTTGCATGGACAGCATAAAAGGTTTGTTATGACAAAGTTCTTGAATTGATGGAGTATATCGGAGACCTATTACGGTTACAAGGTGGATGCAACTGGTTTGATATACCGCAGTATCGTGGTATGCTTGTCGGCAAATTATATATAGCTAAGATGGGATAAAAATAAAGGGTAACTATAATACGCTTGTGGAGAAGGCCAAAAGCATCAAGGAATATTGCAGGGTTTATAAATAGTACATGACCTGGGTCAACAAATAAGCAACCCAATTGCATATTCGAAGTGCGCAAGAGAAACTATGTATTTGTATGTGCGATAAAATCAATAATTGCAGGAGAAGAGTTGTTAATCGATTACAATTTGAATCGCTTAGTTACAAACACAGTTACTATGGGGGTGGTATGTACTATCTACCATTTTACCCAACCTCCAATTAATTACTCCAATAAACCATTTTATTCTTATGTTTTTTTTCATAAGTCTATTGGTTTCATTTAGGTAATGTTTTTTTTATATTTAATTTTTGTCATAGCAGGACATTGATCGTACGGAGAAGGCTCCGTCCCCGAGCATAGATCGCGATGTATCTTCAAGTGCTTCTACCTGACAGGTTTACCTCATTGTAATTGTACAAATTAGATACGAGCAAAATGTTTTATTATTATGTTGTTTTCATAAGTTTATTGGATTAATTTTGATAATGTTTTTAATATTCTTGTTGCAGTTGACTGATCGGGGAAAGGCACCAGCAGTAGACGAGAGCATCCATAGGGAGGTGCAGTCAATATTATGTGATGATGACATCGCTTATTCAACAAACCCTCTCGATATGATAAGGAAGACCCAAAAAAATGCAATGAATAAATCCTTAAGTTGGTATTCATAGTGCCTCAAATAGATGAGATAAGAGAGAGGGTTAAAATATTGACTAAGAGATCACAAAACCTGCAAGTAAGTTGTCATGAGGTCTTTAATTATAACATAAGTTCATTCATGGTTTTATATTTTGTACTCTTTTATGTCATTAACTAAAATATGTGTTGTTTTTATAGGATTTTTTGCGTCCTCATGATGCTCTTGGCCATGATCAGGGTACTACAAGTGCTGCCCGAGGAGTAGGGGTTGGTACAAGTGTCCATCCTGATCTTCCTGTGCATACATCGCATCATCTGACCCCATCATCCATTCCTATATTGTCATCTAAAATGTCAGCAACACATACCATGCAGGCATCCGTTAGTGCACCCTCTGGCAGCAAACACATGCCAGAACATACATCAGGACATGTACCTGGGGATGCAGAGGCCACTAGTACTAGTGATATTTTAGCAGCATTTCCTGGATCTTCCCGTATTATTAGTACGGGAACATTTCTGGTCACATTTGTGGTGACCGAGGATTTCGTTCCCATAAAGATAGAGAAGGTCCCAGGTACTTTAAAAACAATTAATTATTATTATATATAATCCAATTGAAATTTACTTATTGATTGCTTTTTTTAGACTATTGATCCAATGATCATTTTGTAGGAAATGATGTTCTTTATAAACATATAAGTGATATTACATTGGAGCTCTTCAAGCTCACCATACGTACATGGTGGAATGCCCAAAATCAAGAGATGAGCTCATTAACCATTTAGTTGTGCTCTTCGGTGATAAAACATTCAACTAAACCAAGGTCCTTAACAAAGCTGGTACCTATCTAAAGTATGTGAGGGACCAATATAGGTCACATTTAAAGAAGAACCAAAAGTATGAGCATCCCCCCATGATTCTAGAGAGGGAGTGGAAGGACCTAGTGTCAGATGGAAAGGAGAAGGCTAAAAAAAAAGGAAAGACACCACCGGGCCAAGGAAGGTATGTGATACTATCAACAGTGTAATTATATACTGATTACTCTTTCTTTTTACATAATCTAACATATTTCAAACTTTTCTTAGGCTGCCCGGCACATCGAAGGAAACAAAGGCAAGACTAGAAAAACACAGGTAGCACAAACTTTGCTCTAGTGGTTATATGAAATTAGCCGCACGAATTGTAAGTATCAATAAATGAAATATTGTATCCAAATAATAAATTGAAAATAATTTTGGTTTTATCACACCATAGAAGCAAAATTGATGATCTTATGCAAAAATGTAGGGCTCTGAATTCAAAAAAGTTCCCACAAAAGAGGACCTGAAGATTGCCTTCCAGCAAGGCTATGGAGCAGTGGTTGAATGCCTACGAGTCTTGACTAGGCAAACACAATCTTTCACTGCATCCGACACATAGGTAAATAAACTCTAAAGTTTATTTAAAATTGAATACTTGTGCAATCTATTCAATATTAATTTCCACCATAAAGTAATTACATGCCTATTTGTTTTAAACATTCAAGCAATGATAATACTACACATGACATTGGAATGCAACCTGGTGAGGGTGGAGCACAACCTGAGATGAAGGTCATGGTGTGCATCCGTACTTTAGAGCATGTAGAGCATGATCAACATGTTGAGCATGATCAAGCTAGAGAATATCAAGAACATGATGTGGCCCCATCAAGTAAAGAGGACCAATCTAAAGTTCTTTTAAACATATTTAATTGCAATTGGTGTATTAATTAATGTAACCTTTCGTGTTTCAACTTTAGAGCATGTAGAGTGTGATCAACATGTTGAGCATGATCAGGCTAGAGAATATTAGGAACATGATGTGGCCCCATCAAGTAAAGAAGACCACTCTCATGTTCTTTTAAACATATTTAATTTCAATTGGTGTATTAATTAATGTAACCTTTCGTGTTTCAACTGCAGATCAAGATTTAGAGGGTGTTCAGCATGTTGAACATGAGTCTATAATAGAAGTTTAGGAACATGATGTGGACCCATTAGGTAAAGAGAACCACTCTAATGTTCTTTTAATTAATGAAATACTTGTAACAATAATAATAAAACATATCAGTTTAACATTTCTTTGTTATTGCAGCAGACCCCCCCTTGCAGCGGTGTCCACGTCATGAGAAGATGACTAGGCATACATTAAGATCACGAGTAGAGGGAAGAACAACTAAAGGGGGGACAAATGATTTAGAAAATGATACTCCACTTCAGTTTTTTTAGCTTTAAAAAAACAAAAAGTGATTGTAATCATATCATGACAACCATATTTTTGATATGTAAAAACTAAAAGAATGAATATTATATGTTAATGAATGAATGTGAATATGTTAATTAATGAATGTTATATGTTAATGAATGAATGTTATATGTTATTAATGGATGAATGAATGATTAATGTTATATGATTGGGTATGGGGAATTGAGAGTGATGTGAGGGGGGGAGGGGCCAAATGAGCTTCCACCATCACGTGGTTGGCCCTGTTAAGTAGAGAATATTAAACTATTCTCGAAACAAAGAGAAGATCAATAAGGTATTGCACTTTTCAATATAAGAAATGCATCGTTTGAAGCATCAAACCAATATGTGAAGATGAAAGAAAGTGCTAACTTTTCACTATGGTGGCAGAAAAATGATTCTTTATACCCTAAATCCATGCTCTGCATCATAATTTGAAGTTTTTTCCATTCCAATGTTCTGAGTTTAGTTTGTTTGTATGGCTTTGTATGAATACCACATTGTGTTGTGTGTGGATTTGGTTTCAAAGCTCTATTTCTTTTGTTTTTAGTGGTGACATAACTCTAAAATTTAACTTTTGGGCATAACGGGTTAGTGGAAAAATTGATAGCTTTGAAGGGTTTAGAGGCTCGATTGAGATAGATACACGGATATTTGGATCTTGTTGTTGATGGGAGGCTTCCACTTAACCATGAAATTTGTACCATTTGCAATTATGCAAAAGTTTCTCTACTTACATTCATTCTTGATCATAAATGTTGTAAATGATATTAATGCTTCAAACTTAAGATTCATTTCATTGTTATAATGATCAAAATGTTATACTTTGCTATACATTCAAGAATTCTCTTGCCCCCTACCCTTTACTCCTCCCCCCTCCTTTTAAGAATTTTCTTTGTCATAAAAGATTCACATTTCTGTCTCATTTATACAAATTTATCTAAAGCACTAGGAGTGAATAAAGATATGTAAAATATGATGGATTATTTCTAAACAACAACTTTCCATCTTATAGCTAATTAAATCCTTAATATTTGAATAGTTTAGAGCTCGAATAATTCTTTTATATGCATGTGTAGCAATAAGGGAGCCTATGTGAAGATTGAAATCTAAAACATCACTTTGGTATTTTTCCTTAGGCAGTGAAATGATATTTTGAGTAATACAAACCTACACACACACTGATATTTTTTGGCATTGCATTGAGGAATTTTTTTCTCTTATACCTACCCTCAGCTAGACATGGAGGTATATAATATTGGTTTCTAGGTTTTTTTTGTAAGTAGTTAATTTCATAGAGGAAGACTAAAATCTTTTTAATGTCCTATCAGGTGTGAAAGCATATGAATCACTTGTTGAAGGCACCATTTTGTAGTCATCCAAAAACTGGTTTGTTCTTTTTTTCATGTTTCTTGCATGTGTTTTTTTTAGGCTCTAGAGATGTAGCTCGACTCTTTCCTTTGCACTTTTCATCTATTTTGATGATTACAGTAAATTTTCCTCATAATTTTTCATGTAGATCTATTTGTAACCTTATTTTCTACCAATCAATTTGCAAACCAGTCACATATTAAGGACCATTTCACTAACTTGTAGTCATCCATTACTCCATATGTTGCAGGTTGTGTCTGTGTGCCAATAAATCCTGATGATTGCGAGAACTTTAATCCTACAAGTGTACCCAATCTTTCTCAAGTAAAAGTCTTACCTTATTTTATAGTACTTTAAATGGTTAATTGAAGGTGCTTCTTTAGATATGAGATATTTGAACCCTGGATTAAAATATGGTATTAGATGGGTAGTATAATGATAAAATTGAGGTCCATTGAACATAAATTACGAACATAATTTACTAGACCATGAATAGTGTTACAATTATAATTATTTCTCCTTTACATACCTTTGCATTAATGAAAAAGATAGCAGATATTGGAATTTCATTACATGTCTCATGTATGTGTTAGTATTTTAATTTTTTTTAAGGTATTCAAGAGCTTGATTAGGTGAAGAATATGTTCTACAAGCTTTGTTCTCTTGAATCTGCTCATCATTTTCCCTACACATTTTCTCTTCAATCCAGACGTTTCTTAACTCCTTCCCTTATTAGCACTTGGTTGTTCTCAAGTGTAATGCTTTTTTCTATGCATCTTGCAGTTTGTATGTATGATCAGTCATCTCTTATGAAGCATGGATAACCTTTCATGGATTGTTGTTGTGATTAGACAATTGCCATTGTGAGAATAATCATTTAATTTGTATGGAAGTAAGTCTTTTTCATATTATTTGGCTTGGTATTGTAAACTTGTCTTTGTAGGATTCTCTAGGGGGGAACAGCAGAACTGTGATGATAGGTGGAGTTGTACAACACCATAAATCATTTGGCATTATCAATATATTGCTTATAGAATACTTTGTGCAAGAAAAATGGAATGTGCAATGACAATTGGTCTCGAATTCAAATCTGAATATAAGTACATTATACACAAGATGATGGTATCTATTCTATGATTTAAAGAACCACAAAATAAGAAAATTAATAGGTTCCATCTGTTTACTTGCTCTTAGACACTTGTTTAATCGGCAAGACCCTCAAAATGTCTTGTTGATAACTAGCAGTGTTCAAAACTCCTAAAGAGGTCAGATCGGTGTGACATTGGATCTGTCTTGCCAACGAAAGTCATTGGCAAGACATGGACTATCAGAGTGATTTTTCTATCCTGTGTCAATGATTGATCTCTCACCAATGGGTTGGCTTTGGTGGTCATCACCAAGAGTCTCTGCGATCACATGGTGTAGGTCTATTTAAAACTCCTGAAGAGGTCAGATCGGTGTGACATTGGATTTGTCTTGCCAACAGAAGTCGTCAGCAAGACATGGACTATCGGAGTGAGAGTTCTATACTGTGTCGATGATTGATCTCTCACCGATGGGTTGGCTTCGGTGGTCATCACCAAGAGTCTCCATGATGGTAAATTTCAACAAATATTTAAAAAAAAAATTGCATTGTTTTGTCACAATTTCGACAAAGGCCGCCAATGAATCATCGAAAAGGTCCAACAAAGTTGCTATAACTACGACGAAGGCTTCATTGTAACTCCTTTCCCATTTTTTGAAATGGTGACAAATTTTTGGTGTTGCTTCGACGCTTCGGAAGAGCCATTGCAATTGCATTTTGGTTGTAATTCGTCGGTGAATACATGAAATTTTCATCGATATTCCAACGAACATTTGAGTCACTTTTTGATGTCGACGACCGACGAATCTGCGTCGTTATTTCAACGTTTAATTCATCATTGAAATTTTGATGAAAAATGGTGACAAATTTTTTTTTGTCAATTCGTCGATTGTCTAACAAATGTTTGTCGAACAACTAACGAACGTTTGTTGGAAAATGGAGTCAAATTTAGTAGTGATATATGCTCTTTCGACAGTCACAAGGAAACTTGACGGAGTTCCACTTGATTCCAGTCTTCAGAGAAAAATCTTCTCATCAAATTGTATTTATGTAATCAACAAGTTTTGTTATGTAAGCCTTGATAGGGGGTCTTTTGGAAAGATGAAATTTTAGATTTCAAGGATACTTCTATAGGAAAAATGTAATAAGGGTGGAATATTAGCATAAATATTACATTTTTAGTTACACAATTAAAAATTTATTGTTACTCCACAACTTTAATCTTCCTCGTATAAATATACTCCAATGTTTCGATAATATTAATCAAGCATTTTATCCTCTTCAAAAATATGTGGAAGTTTGAAATTCATCCCAAAGAAATATTGTGACCCAAACACTCACAAATTTAAATAACTTAAAATAGAACATTAATTTTTTTGTATCCATGAGTATCTACCTTATAACCCTTGTTTTATCCAATTTCTAGTTTTCTTTTCCTATTTCCAATACCTTTATTTGTGTTTCCAAATTCTAGTTTATTTTATCTCTACCGGGGTATTCCATAAGTATCCACTACCAATCTCACTCACACTCTCTTTCCGTTATTGTTCTATGGATTCGATCTTCATAGATCTCTCCCCCAAAATAAGTAATTAATTTTTACTTTAACAATTTCCAGATACATTCTATGATAGGAAAAGCATTTTTTTAAAGGGTCAAATGCTTGACTGATCTTATTGTAGATTAGAAGAAATACATTTATATAAGGTGGGTATAGTTACAATTTTGTAACGGAATCAACAATGTAATATAACAAATTAACAATTAAACATAACTATTATGCTAGCATTCCCCCCTTATTATGTTGTTCCTACAAATGTATCCTTGAAATCTTAGAATTCACCTTGCCAAGGGACACACCCTTAAAGCTTACATAACAAAACTTGTTGATCACAAAATACATATACATTCTGGAGAAGGTCTTCCTCTAAAGAAACAAATCATGAATCATATGGAACTCTATCAAGTTTCCTCGTGACCCTCAAAATTATGTAGCTTTGAGTTGAATTCACAAGTTCTTCGACTACCATTTTCTCGAATTCCCAAATCACTCATTCTTGAATTATTTGACAACAATCCATATTGAGCTCTACAAACATAGAGATCCATCAAGTTGTCTGATGACCCTCGTAAGGGTATAATTCTCTATTATAGTCTCGTAAACTCCTTGGAAGACAATCCATATTGAGTTCAACACCAAATCCCTTACCCATCTCCAAAAATCAAACTTCGTCATATATGTATTCTTGAAATACATTAGCACCAAAAAGCAGAAGCAAGAAATAAAGAAAAAATGCACTCATGCAAAGCACCATCTCAAAGTGAGAAGCTGACTTGAGATGATGGAAATTTCTCCATCCTCTAGTGCCATGAAATTTCAATGTGATCTTATTACAATTTATCCATTTAATATCTTAGACGATTCTTTGGAGGCCTCGTCAGTTGTAGCAAAGATAGCAAAAAAATTCCAAGCATAACTATTTGAAGATCCATTAGTAAACTCATCTAAAAGATACTCTCTAACTTTTTTAATATTTTGAAATGCACTTTCCCAAACATTGGTAGTAAGAAGATAGATTTCTTGATTGGCACATCTCATAGAAGATATATCACCTACTTGACATCTTACAATACTCATAAAACTAATTTGAGTCGCATCTTCTCTTGCAAATCAACTTACCTCCAAGTTACCACTAATAGAAAATTTATGCAAATGACTATGTAGCCATTTATGAGTCCTCATATGTTGCAAATGAATCATTTTCCCTTGATAATAATGAAATGTATTGGCCATGATTCTAATAGTGAGATTAGGATCCATAACAACCATGCATTCTCTTTTCTAGAGAAATATAAATGTTCAACATTTCCCAACAATGTTAACTTACTTTGATTCATTCACACATTTTTTGCAAACTATAAAGTTGTTTCCACATGTCAATATAAAGCATCTCTCATATTATCTCCTCTAGAGCATAAATTGATAAGATGCATCAACCTTCAAATAAACCAAAAATACAAACCCAATCTGGCCACTTTCATGCCTAGATGCTCTTATCACACATGTATTGATTTTTTGAGGACCAGAACATTTTCTTAAGCAACGACATTTTCGTAACCTACTATTTTTCACTAGTCAACTTTTTTCCTTTTTTTTCATTGTGTGAGCTAGTTATTTCTTCTAATCTATTAAGCTTTCATCTAATTTTAATCTAATCTATAATTTATCCTTCCCCTACCTTGTCTCTTTCCATCCCATATATTTTCACAAATTTCATATCTTTTAGATACATTTTTTTTATTTCCTACCCTCTCCTCCCTTTCTAAGCCACAATTTTCCCCAGTTCCCATTTTCCTCCCAATTCCCTTTTGAATTTCATAAAATTTTCTCTAATCCAATGGATATATCATTTCTCCTTCTTTCCAAGAATGACATTGATGGTACCACATGGGAATAAAGATAAGTGCTAGAGAAATGATATATATGATTACTTTCCAATAAAGCACACTCATACTTACACACACTAACACATAAATCTAAAAAATGAAATATAGGGCTTACAAAACACTTATCATTTCATGAGTGGAAGTATATCATTATCTAATAAAGTTCAAAGTTTGTCATCCAATAATTTAAAATTCATGTTAGTAATTAAAGCTTAAATTTTTAATATACAATCCTAAATTGGTTCTTGTTATTCTTGCTTTATTTGAATGAAATTAGAAGCAACACTTATCTTAGGCTCATTATTATAGTCAAAATGTTTCATGAAAGAATTAGCCAAAAAAATGATAGAATCATGTGGTAATAAATAAAACCATGTTAATGCATGACCATTTGAGCTTGTTGGAAAAAATTTCAAGTAACTTGTCCTCATGAAAATAAGTGAAGCGTGTAATGTGAAAGAAATCTTCAAATGAAGCAATGGATCACCTCTACCATCATACTTTGTAAAACAAGGAGCTAGATTCACTTGGTGAAGGATAAGCCAACGTGTCATATGTTAATGGATTATGTAATATTGCATTAGTATAATGGTTTTCCAAATCTCTCTTCATACTCATCAATACGACTATTAAGGCGGTCCAATCTACTTGTAATGGAGTTCAAATAATGTAAAATATCATGCTCAACACACCCCATCTATATTTATAAACATATCTTCTGTAATAGTGGAGGAAGAGATATCATCAGCTAGTGATACATCATCATCACATATACTATATAAAAAATAGTAAGATATCTCATGTTGTTTCTTTTCATGTATTCCTAAACCATGTGCAAGATGAGGTGTAGAAGAATATACTCCAAAATTAGTCAAAGATATACCATGGGAAATCATAAAAGGATCCAAATAAGATCTCATGGCTATTAAAAGGTGGTATATCATCATGCATATAAATTCCATGAGATCTCCAAATAGGAACCCTTAAAATGTAAAAAATGAGATCCATGTGAAGCACCTATCCTAGAGCCATAAGTTTAATGATCTAGCAAAGCATATGAAAAACTATGTAATTTTGTATAATAAGCATGAAAAGAGGATAACTAATGTTTAGTTCTATCAATTAATGTATCATCAAATGCATTCATCAAAGTATCACCATAATCTATATTAGTATAATATGAAAATAGAAATGATCTAACATATAAGGATGCATCTTCATTATTACAAAATTACTCTATTATTAATAACCAAGTCATTATTTGAATCAAAGAGACACTTTTTATTAAAAACTGAGTCATTATTTGAATCAGAGAGACATCAACCACATCATGAGAAGATGAAGAACAAGTGCTATGGACCTCAATAAATACATCATCAATATACCATGAGCAAAAATATATAGGATTAACAACCTCATGTGAAGGTGGAGCATTCTTTTCCACATCACTATTCTCCTCAAGAAAATATTGAGAAAGAGAGCCATGTGTTAAAAAACCATAGATATAAAACATAATCTATCATGAGATGGACAAGGCATGTGCTTGCTAGGTACAACATCAAATACATCAAGCCTCTAGATGTACAAATGTTCATATAGAGTTGAGGTGAGATAAAAGTGAACATAATGAGCCATAAAATATATATCATCATAAAGTATTGTGATATAGGAAATTTCCTTGTTTAGGGAGGGGTAAAAGACATTCATGATATAAAGATCTAGAAATGAAAGTGCACACAAGATTGTGAGAGGATAAATTATAAAAGAATAAAAAGTTATAGCACAAACATTAATTGAGATAAATCAATGAAACATAAGTTTATGTGGATCCAACCCCTATTTAAATCTAAAATAATAACTGAAAACAATAAGAAATATCAAATTTAAAAATTAGGGATGTAAAGGTTAAAACCCTAATGAAATTCTATGGGAGTTTAAATATTTAGTGCACCATTTTATGTAAGGGAATAAAATCATTCCTAAATATATATCTAGGGTAAAAATAAATGAAACTAATTAATAAATAAACTCTTGTATCTATCTTGGGATATTTTGTAGAGATAAGTTAGAGATTAGTGTTTTTCAATTGAAATAGATAATGTATATAGCTTTAGAAGAATACAATAAATATATCCTTAAAAATTAGTAGATGGAATGGACTCACTTCCCAAAGATACTTGAGGAAAAGACAACATTCCACACAATCCCAAAATAGGAAACAAACACACAAAACAATCTCAACCTCAAAACATGTAATCATAATATCATATAACATGATAATGAGAAAGCTAATCTACAAGAGCTATAAAATCCATATGCAAAGGAGGGTCCCTATCATCAAGGTCACCAAAACGTACATCAAGTAGGCCCTTTCCATAATCAAATGGCTACCATCCAATATATCATTTTCTTCATTCTCTTATGGATGATCAATGAGAGTTCGTACACATTGATTATCATCAATTTGAATATTACTGCAATGAGCGAAAATAGTCAATTACAACTAGAAAAATTTGTCCTACCATCAAGGTAGATATAACCTGAATCATTGTGAAGACATCAAAGGGGAGTTACTAGATTCTAAGGGAGGACACCAACCACTCTACCCTACATAGGGAGGAGACAAACTTGTGTGTTTTCTACTCAATGTAGGAGAGGACCACCATCAATGGCTCTAAGAACAATGTCAAGAGGAGCCAAAGTGATCATGCATTTGGTCCAATTGAGGTGATCAACTACAAGGCTTGAATGTCAGGGGCACACATGCAATGATACATAAGGAATTACCCCAATGATCCAACAAAGCTTATAATCCCCCCACCTCCAAGGCCACTTTATTGACCTAAAATTGAATCTATGTTAACACATTCAAAGTTCTCAAAGACTTGGTGTGAATAGAAAAGTTGATATCAACAAATTTCTCATTAAAAATAATTAAATTCATATCTTTCTAAATGGAAAATAAAATCTCTAATCTAAAATCATACCAAAATGTAGCAAACTTAGCAAGCAAACAAGCCACATCCCTTAACAAGAAACTATGCCAAGTAAAGGCTCTTTTTTGAATTTAAAAAAAAAAACCATGTAACCAAGACCACACATCTTGTACACAAGTAAGCCCTAGTTCAACAAACACTAAGCAAAGTGAGCTAGCTTGACCTCCACAGTTATTTTCCAAATAGTTTGAAACAATTTACTCCAATTAGAGAGAGTTTGGAGATTCCATCCCATATATGAGTTTTGAATCATTAATAGATGTGGGGAGATCCATTTGCAAGCAACCTTTTATAAGAGTATATACTTAGGAAGGGGCATCAAAATACCACTTCCAATATTTTCATCATAATTTAGTTGATCTAATAGAGACTTTATGGTGATGTTGAAAGGACACAACCTCGATAATAGTATCAACAAACTCTCTCTATTGTTCAACTTAAATTTGACCTCAACTTGCCACCAAGAAATACAAGTGAAAACACACTTGGAATACAAATTCTCAATGAATATTATTCCTCTTCTAAAGATTTTAAGAGCATAGATCCAAGGAATCTTGACCAACAGTTTATCTTGGAAGGTGACATTAGCATACCACTATAGAGATTGTTAGTTAATAGAAAGGCCAATATTGAAACCATTGTTGTTCTACATAATCCAGGCTATAATGGATTCCCAAACCTTGAAAATTTATTGGCAACAAAGGTTCTAATAATTTTTAGAAGAATAAGAGAGATAACCAAGGAGTTAAACCCTAATTCTTCCAGTTGCTCTTCCATAAGGAGTAGCTAAAGAGAATTTCCAATAAGACTTCCTAGGCTTCATTGTCTTCAATATCACACAATATCCACTTGTCACAAAAATACATTTCCTATCTATGGATATTCATAAGATCCAAGGTAGCAAAATCTCTAAGAAAACAACAAACAATCCTAACCATAATGTGGAAACCTTTGTTGTGTTAAATAAAGGTTATTTGTAAATAGATATAGTTCAAACTAAAAACCATTTATAATGGAGATGAGATATGATTACTTCTTGGAATTTTCTATCTTTGAACTTTACTTATTTTGTAGGGTTGAGATTTAAAGGGTCCAAGGGTTATATTGGATCCTCTTGAAAAGAGAACATTCCCTTCCCACATAGGGATACCTTGAGTCATGTCCTAGGCTAAGTCAAATTAAGTGTGTGAACGCAAGGAAATAGGGTTCCACCTTTTAGGAGATGGAACACGGGATAAGAGCCTATTTCACTCTTAGTTAATTAAAGGAAACCAATCCCTCAACCAATTGACTTGATTGAGGAATGGACTAGGGTTAGGATGGTTTCCTTAGGTGTGATTAACAAGGGGGTTCACCACTAAGAAAATGCTTAGAAAGAAATAAATGAAAGCAACATGCAAATCTAACTATATGGCCTAGAAAATGGAATTTGAAAGCATGTAATCAAACTAATAAAAAGAATAAAACATAGAAGTACTTGGAGAAATGAAGATGACTTGGCAAGGCCTGAAAACCTTGAAAATTGTTGCTTTTAAGGTATACTGGGACTCATGCGCTAGACTGGGAAATTTAGTCCCAGTCCAGGGTTTCCAGGTCAAAACAGGAATCTCATAGTGACTATTCTAGATCTGCAAAAGACTAGAAAAAAGGCAGTACTAGGACTCATACGCCCAGACTGTTGCAAAGTGTCCCATTTTGTCGTGAAGTGTCCCTAGAGTAGAATTATGAAGCGAAACTTTGTGAACCTCTAAAGATGGATCAAATAAACACTTCCCCACTAGTTTTATGTGAATTGGTTGGACATCTTGCTCTATATCTAAGTTTCAGTGAGCCTTGACAACTTTTCATGACAACTTTTGCAACTTTGTCATTTTGGTACTTTTGAGGGCTTCACATCCACTTTTTCTTCAAACTATAAACTTGCAATCACACAAAGAGAGAGAGAAAAAGTTTTGTCTTGTTAGGGAATGGGGGTTTTCCTTGGTCAAACCCCGTTTTGGTAATCATACCCTAATGAGAAATGAAGCATGAATGAAATGAGACATGAAACATAAGATGAAATAATAGAACCTTGCTTGAAACCTTGTAGATCAGCAAACAAGCATGAAGTGGCCTTAATGAATGTAGATATTGATCACAACACTTGATTAGGAACAATGCTTGAATGGGATCATGAATTAATCTTCAATGCTACATAACAACATTAGCTCAACAACATGCATGATGCACTAATTTTTGACATGATGAAATGACTCTTGATTGCTACAATAATCTTCTATAAATCTGCCTTTGAATTCCTTAGAAATACTCTTGAATGCTCTTGGATTCTCTTGTGAAAGTACTCTTGATTGCTTATAAAATTTTAGGATGAAACTATGTAAAATTACCTTGTATTTATTCTTATTTATGCCAATTTTTTTGAAATTACAACAATACAAGCCGACATTAGATCTAGAACAATAAAATCCCACCAAGAATTGAATTCAAAATAGGTCTTGGTTAAAGCAGCACTCATACGCCAGTTGTGGCATATGAGTCCCAGTAGCTAAAACCCAGGACACATATTTCTAGGAGTGTCTTGTTTAATGTGCAATTTGAAATTAGGTCCCAAGACCTAGCTAGAACTTCATACACCCAAGATGGCGTATGAGTCCCAAATTACCAAATCTGGAACACATGACCCAAAACATTGAATTATGATTGGTTATTTGTTGAGTGTCAAAATTATCTTGAGAAAAATGCATTTAATAAGGCTTGTGGATGCAAAATAGGACCAATTAGAGCATAAATAAGCCAAATTAATTAATAAAGCCCTAGATTCTAGTGTGAAATTGTAAAGATACACTTTACAACACCCTAAATAAGGCACAATTAGGTCCATTTAGTTTAAGAGGGCCCTAAACCTAATGTGAATGTGTAAAACACATTACAACACTAAATCAAGGAAAAAATTACGCTCGATTTTATATTACTTATTCCCGAATTAAGTGTGAAAAAGGGATACTTTTTTATACACTACATTTAGCGCCCACTTTAGTGAGAGGAGGAACTGGCTTCAAACTCACACTAAAGTAGACATTCAAGAGGGGTCCAAGTGTACCAATGCAGATGGTATAGGATGACTAAGATCAAGGAGGGTGATCAAGCCCCCAGGATCTAAGATCCTACGTCAAACCAAGATAAGCACAAAGGGACACACACAAGGTGTACGATATGCAACAAAATAAGATACACAAACATGCAATTTCAAAGACACAAAGATGAAAGGAAAAGAAAGAAAAGGTAGATCAAGCCTCGACCATTTTTCCAACACGATGTGGATCAAGCGTTAGCTATTTGTCCAAAAGGAAAGCTCACTCTAAGGCAACGAAACTTCAAGTTGTCTATTGGGTGAGTATCCAAAGGGGTGGATCAAGTCTTGACTGTTTGTCCAACACGATGTAGTTCAAGCCTCAGTTGTTTGTCCAAAATGCACACTCACTCTAAGGCAATGAAATGTTAGGTTGTCTGTTGGGTGAGTATCCAAAAAGGGGTGGATCAAGCCTTGACTATTTTTCCAACATGATGTGGATCAAGCCTCATTTATTTCTTCAAAACACACGCTCACTATGAGGCAATGGAACTTCAGGCTGTCTATTGGGTGAGTATCCAAAAAGGGTGGCTTAGTGAGAAATCCATGCCTCTATATTGGCTTCTCACCGTATAATGAGAAAGTCATGCCCATGTTTAGGCTTCTCATCATACTAACCATACCAAAGCTATCCCTCTGATAACTTCAATAGGGCACCACAAAATGAAACTTTGAGCTTCACAAGGCCTAGCAAGCTGTGTTAAGCACTTATGAACATTTATGCATGTAAAGGATTGTTCAAATGGATATTTGCTTCATTCATGTAAGGTCTCTTTTTAGGGAACATCATGCTTAATGTCTCCAAGAGTGGAAAAATAAAATAAATATCATGCTCTCAAAGGAAATCAAACCCAATTACACCACTAAGAAAAGGATGCATCACAAGAAGAAAGAAAATTACACAGTGAAACATGAGTGTCAGTGCATTCCCCCACTTTGAAGCGGTTGCTAACACCACTGTTGTGAGCAATTGCTTTAAAGTAGAAGGAATGAGAGCTAATTCGTAAAGCCCTATGTCAAGTCATATGTTCCCAAATGAAACTACATCATGAATAAGGGATTTCCCCCACAAATGTAATATTAAGGATAACTCAATACGTCACATGTGAGCCAACCTAACACATGTTGTCCACATCCCAAGCTCACTCCTATATATATACACATGCAAGGTGATCAACTAGCCAAAAGAGACAATGACAACTGTCATACGAGGACAAGGCTATGTAACCCCCTTTACCCCACTTAGTTCAATACAAGGGTGAGCCAAGATGATTAATGAAAAACATGAAAATCAATATTAATTAGAAGAACTAGGTGCTTCAACACAAGGAAGAGCACCACAATTCCTAAGATTTTGAATTTTATTACCCAAATCCTTACATTCATTAGGAGTATGACCATGAACTCTATGATGCACACAAAATGAACTCTTGTAGTAAAATTTCTTTCGTGTTCTTGGCGGGAGGGATATCAAACAATCTTGGAGGATTCTCAATAAGATACTATCTTGATTAATAGTAGAGGATGTCCTTTTTTGCAACAAAGATATCTCTTGCTTAGTACAAGGTGGCATACTTACGCAAGACTCTTTAGATTGCAATATTTTGTACTCTTCTTTATAGGAGGGTGTAAAATCTATGAAATTTGAATCATTAGTGTTTTGTGTGATGAAATTGACATTAAGTGAAGATTTCTTTGATTCTTTCGTTTCTTTCAAAGGACAATAACCAAGACCACTTGTGTCTATTAGTTCAGGATGCACTAATGTTAAATTTGGTTGGGAAGAACCTTTAGTAAGAGTGTTGATATTAAGTGAAGGCTTGTTTGTTTGTTTTGAGGGACAATAACCAAGACCGTTGGTCATTTCTTGCATGTTAGGCTCTCTAGGAACATGGATACCTTGTTCTCTAGCACCACATCCTTTTCCACTATAACCAAGTTGTTTCATAAGTTCATAACCTTTACCATAAAGCTTTTTCATTTCTTTTGGATTCGTTGGTTGTTCATAGTCAGTTTCATCAAAGTTTTTTGTGTAATTTTATTCTTCTTGTAAAGTGGTTGAGGTGGATGCTTTCGAATTTTGTGTTGACATTACCGCTTTCTTTTTCCTTTTCAAACTCTTTGTTTATGATCTTGTATTCTCCCATGAATGTTGGCGTGAAATCTAAGGAACCCCAATCATCTTCCAATAACTTTGTGACTTCCTCAATATGTTTTTCTTTTTCCTTCTCTTTTACAAGTTCCACTTGTGTAGTTGGTGTCAATGTTTTCAAAGGATTTTCCTTGCCTTTCTCAATGTTTAAACAACTTTTTGGTTCAGGGTCAGCTTTGATTGTATATACTTTTTTTTTGTAGGCATACTTCATTATACGATGAAGAGTTGAAGGCATTTCTTGCATCTCATGAATCCATGGTCTACCTAAAAGAAGGTTATATGAAAGTTCACGAGGCATAACATGGATCGGGGTTTGTAACGTGGCTTTTCCAACTGTAATAGGCAATTTTATCAAACCAAGCGGTTGTTTTCCTACATTGTCAAATCCCTTAATAGATAAAGAGTTAGGTTGAATTCTTGATTTATCCATGCCACCAAGTCTATCCAGAAGAGTCAGAAGTTACATACATTAAGGGTTGATCCATTATCAACAAGGTTTCTCTTTATCCCTTTCCTATTATATATAGATATTATTATGAAAGCTTCATTTTGTTTTTGCACTTCCAAAGGACGTAGCTTAGTTTGGTGGAAAACAATGTCTGAATTCATTCCTTGAATCATTGTTGTTGTGTCATTTAGTTGCACATTAGAAGGGATAGGAACTTGTTGTAAATCAATTTGAATCATGATATGATAATGAGGGGAGGCTTGAATAAGGTCCGATAATCATATTTTAGCATGAGTGTTCTTAAGTTGTTCAACAAGATCATACTCCTTTCTATTTTATGAAGGAAAATGAGGAGGACTAGGTAAGATAGGGGTAGGAAATGGGAGGAATGTTGGAGGTGTTTGTCTTGGTTGCTAATTGTTTCTAGTGTTATATGTATGAGCAATGATGTTATAATTTGATTGCTTCGAAATATTATTCTTAGGTGGTTTGAGGATGAGGACGAGTTTGTTTTGAGTTTGTGATCGCATTGTGAGGGAAGATAGAGGATAAGTTGAGGTTGAATAATTTTAACTTCTCTTAGGGAAGGAGAGTTTAGTGTCACTTGATCATCTTCATCAAAGGAAGCCTCATTGCTAGTGTTTGAAATATATGTGTCGATGTTCTCATTTTCTTGCACCATGATATCCTCCCTAGTAGGAGAGATTTTAGGAGAGATACAAACTAGATGTTCTTGACATTCAAAGGTCAAGGTTCTTCTAAAATGACTTCATCACAAGTAAGGGAGTTATCAATGGTTGTATTGTCTTGTTTATCAATGATGGCATTATGTGGTTCAATAATGTTTTCCCTAGGAGAAGAGAGACAAATAGAACTCTCATAACTCTCATTTTGTTTAATTGTCTAACACTAGAATATCTTCTTCACAACTAGGAGAGATACTAGGAGAAGAACAAATGTGATCATCATGTTTATCTATGATTTCATCCTCTTTCACTAAAACATTCTCACAAGCAAGGGATGAATGGAGTCTAGGTAAGGTGATGTTTAGAAATGTGTCTATGATCTCATTCTCTTGTGCCATAGTATCTCCCCAAGGGGGATGAGGAGAAGGAAAAATAAGACTTTCATGATTCTCAATGATTGCACCTTCTTTCACCAAGATACCTTCGTCACTAATAGGAGAGGTACCAAGAGAATAACAACTATGATTGTCATGGTTATCTATGATTGCATCTTCTTCTATCACATCATTCCCACAAATAGGCGAGACAGGAGGGGGTGTAGATTTAAGGCAAGCATCAACATTTTTACTTTCTTGCACTAAGAGACTCTCGTAACTAGGAAATATATTGAATGCATGACTAACATGTTTATTGATGAACTTTTTCTTTGCAAACTTGGAAAAGGAAGATACTAACATTTGTGAAAAGTAATCTATACAAACTCAAAATGGAAAGAGACTTAAAATGCAACGTAATGACCTAGAATGAAATGTGTAATTACAATTTTTAAATTAAGCAATGCGTAAAACTAACCAAATTAAACTAGATCTAATGAAACGTAGAAAATTGTCGCTTTATGTTTTAGGAGATAGAACCACCAATTTCCTTCAATTTTCATTCAAGGAAACCTTAGAGATCTCAATCTAGGGATGCAAATGAGGGAAAGAGATCTGCAATAAAGTGTCTTAGGGGTGTCATTAAAGACTAAAAGGGGGTTCGCCACCAAGCAAAGGATCAAGGAAAGAAAGAGATGCAATGATATGTAAACCTAACTATATAACCCAAGATAAGAAATTAAAAAATCAGAAGAATGAACTAAGAAAGGACAGAGGGGCACTTGGAAAATTGAAGAAGCTCGAAACAAGGTTTGAACTCCTGAAAATCTTACATTTAATGTGCACTGGGACTCATACGCTAGTAAGGGCAATTTAGTCCTAGTTTAGGGTTTCGAGCCGAAACTGGAATCTGGAACTACTAAACCAAGATCTACAGAAAATGCATGAAATATGGTATACTGGGACTCATGCCACAAGTGGCGATTTAGTCCCAATATCAGGGTTGATCTGAAACTTTGATATCCTTTGATGTTCTCCTCTAGCTTCTCTCCTATTAAATCTCCAAGTCTGAAACACTGAATTGCAACTTGTAGGTGACTTTCTGTGATCTTGCAATGTAGATGACAACTTTGACAACTTGACAAATTTTCTCCAATCTTGCTCTTTAATGGATCTTCAACCTAGATCCGCAAATCACACACCAAAGAGAGAATTTTTTTGCTTTGTTAGTGGATAGGGGTTTTCCTTGGTCAAACCTCATTTTGGTAATCAAACCTTTAAATGAATAGAAATAGAATGAAGGAATGATGAATGAACAAATAAGCTATATTGCAACTCACCAAACCCTTGGAATAAAGGTTGCAATCTTGTATAAAATGGCTAGCATGAATGTAGATCTTGACTCTTGATTGAATGCTATGGATCTTGACTTGAATGCTTGCTTAAGTCATAATAACCTACATCACAAATGTTAGCTCAAAAAAAAACATGATGCATGATGACTTTGACATGAGCTTGATTCTTAAATATGGCTCCAAAATGCTTGATAATCACTCTTGAATGCTCTTGTAAACTCTTGTGATCTCAAATTTTCTATAATGCTTGAATACCTGAATTGCTAGATGACTTGTAAACTTGCTAGGAGAAAATATGTGAAATAACCTTGTATTTATACTTGTTTATGCCAAATTTCCCAAAATTACAACACTATAAGCTGACATCAGATCTAGGAGAATAAAATCCCACCAAGAATTTGAATTTAAAATAGGTCCAAGCTAAGTAGGACTCATGCGCTAGTTGGGGCATATGAGTCCCAGTAGGCTAAGCTCGGGACACAAATTTCAAGAAATGTTATGTTTAATTTCAAATTCAGCTTTAGGCCCTGAAACTTAGGTGGGACCCATACACCCAAGGTGGCATATGAGTACCAAATCACTAAATTTGGGCCATACAAACCAAAAAAATAAATTATGAGTGGTCATTTGATATGTGTTGAGATTATCCTCAGAAAGATGCATTAAATAAGGTTTGTGGATGCAAAATAGAGCGAAATAAGGCATAAAGAAGCCCAATTTTAGTAGGGAGGGCTCAAACAACTGTGAAAATGTAGAGAGATATTTTTCTAGACTATATTTAGCCCCCACTTTAGTGAGAGGAGGAACTTGTTCAAACTCACACTAAAGTAGACAAACTCGCATCAAGAGGGGTCCAAGTGTACCAATGCTAGTAAGATAGGACAACAACAACCAAGAGGGATGATCAAGCCCCCAGGATCAAGATCCTAAGGCAAACCAACATAGGAACGCACGAAAATAGTGTAAGGAGCAACAACAAGGCACAAGTATACACTACCAAAGACAAAGAGAAAAAAAAAACAAAAGAGGGTGGATCAAGCTTCAACCGTTTGCCTTGCATGTTGTAGATCAAATCTAAGTTGTTTGTCCAAAAATGTTTACAAGTGGAACAAGATGTCCACTATGCAAACCAATGCACACTCACACGAACTAGTGGAACCTCAAGTCATCCACTAGGTGAGCGCCCAACAAGACACGTACACAGCCGACCGGTATGCGCTCACACAGACAAGCATGTGGCTATGGGAAAGTCACACCTAAGTTCAGCTCCCATACGTACAACCATACCAAAGCTATACCTCTCGATAACTTTGATAAGGTGCCACACAACACAATAACAGGAATTCATGATGCAAGCAAAGCTTCATATGCTTGACAACCATGAACAAATAAGATGGCTCCATAGATAAGCAAAGTGTGTTATGCAAGATGGCCATATAATAGATGTTGTAAATGCAAAATAGTGTAAAGGTACATTCAAAGGATTTTTTCTTAGTTCATGTAAGGTCTTAACTTAGGGGGCATTGCGCCTAATGTCTCCAAGAGAGGACCAATCGAAGAATAGAAGATTCACAACTTAGGGGATGCAGTGTGTCACATCAAGCCACTAAGAGGAATATAGTATGCTAAGAGAGATCGTGCTCTTGAAGGACATCACACCCAATGTCCCCACAAAGAGAAGGATGCATCAAACGAACAAAACTACACGATGAAACATGAGTTGTAAAAGAATAATGCCATTGTATGCCCCCAATTTAAAGAAATTGCTAAATACCATGCTGTGAGCAATTACTTTAAAGTAGCAAATGCTAAATGGTAACAATAAAGAGGACATGAGAGCCTACTTGGAAAGCCCTATGTCAAATCATATGTTTCCAAATAAAGCTACGTCATGAAAAGGCATTGCCCCTAAAATGAAATTCCAAAATCATAAAAGGGATCCACGGATTCAGAGTTAATATGTCTTTGCTACAATGTTTTTAGAGAGATCGAAATTGTCATCATTCCCCGAATACTCGTGGAATAGAAAGAACGACAAAGAGAGCGAAAACAAAGAAAAGCTTTTAGGTCAACATGGAAGAGACCTAAATGTCTCAGCACCTTGCATCATCCCCAAAAGGAAAACACAAGACAAAGAAAAAGATAAAATGTTTACGACATAGAGAAGAATGTAGATACAAATATCTAGGAATGTCACAAAGAGAGAGGTACATCAAACAGAACAATACGGGGGATCACATTACACACATGCAATCGCATCAAAGAAACATGAAAACGAAAATAAAGACAAGACTAGTAAGGCACATGTGAATCAACCTGTTAGCAAGTCATTTGCATCCCAAAAAAAATCATCGTATACAAAAGGAAGACAACTAGCCAAAGGGACAACAACAAATGCGCTACTAGGACAAGGCTATCTAATTATTGCCCCCACTATGTGCAAGACAAAAATGAGCCGAGATAGGTAATGAGAAAGAGCTCCTTGCATTTTGAAATGATTTGCAATGAATGTAAAGCATGTAATAGTGAGAATGTTGTGATCCTACAACTATTGCATGGAAAGGAGCATAAGGACATGCTTTAAGGGATTATTTCTATGATATCAAACTTTTTAAATATTTGTTTTAAAGAGCGGAAATCATCAGTACTATGTCTAAAAATTCTATGATATCGACAATGTGATGTGTTTCTATTCTTAGGATTTGGAAATCGATTTTCTCGCATGGGTGGTAATGTAATCAATCCTTTCCTTAGAAGTATATGTTAAGTTATTTCAGTTGCAAACAACGGACAAGGGTATTATAGTTTCTTTAGTTTGTAAGGCCTATGTTGCTTGCTAGATTCATTGATTTCTTGAGTTAGATGTTAAGGGGGAGGACCTAAGATGATATTATCATCCTTATCATCATTATGAGGCAATGGTTGTTCTTTAGGAAGGAGGATACTTATGTTAGGAGGAGGATCTTGATATCCTAACCCTTTAGTATCTTCACTTGGTATTTGTTCTAAGAGTTGATGAATTTCATGTTTGCTTGTTGTTCACATCCTTGTTTACTTAGGATCGTGAATCCTTTTCCATATGTCTCTTCTAGGTTGATGGGAGTGTTTGTCACTTTGTTAACATAGGATGGTTGAATGTTTGCTTGATTAGAGGTGTTAGGATCACCTATTGTAGGGAACTTAGGCTTAGCTTGTGTTTCAATTTCATGATGCAAAAGACCAAACATCTTCAAAGTTGTTGGTTGTTTCATAGAAGGATAAAAGAATGCATTAGTCTCAAGGTTGTTAAGGCATTCATTTATGAAGTTGTTCATGTTGTCATCGTCTTCTCTAATGATGTCAACATCACGAGGACATGCATTAGGAGTTGACTGCTCGTATGAGTAAGTTCAATTTCAGTAGGGTCATTTCCAAAAGCACAGCTTGACACATCCACTAATGATTTCAAGGACATCCAAAGCTTACCAAAGCACATATCCATGATGAAATGAAATGTAATAACTTAGAATGAAATTTGTAAATGAAGTTTTAAAATTAAGCAATGCATGAAATGAACCAAATTAAGCTAGATGCAATGAAATGAATGAAACAAAAACTCGATAATCTGAAATGGAAATCTAACAACAAACAAAAGCACAAAAACAGGGTTTTTAATGTTGTAAAATGCAATTTCAAGTCTGACACGGGACTAAATCGCCCATAGGGGCGTATGCATCCCAATTAAGGTTTTTCAAGGGTTCAAATGTTGAAAAATAGTCCACACAGATTACCCATAAATAAGGTAAAACCACCTGCACTGGGACTAAATCGCCCAAAGGGGCATATGAGTCCCAGATTAGGGTTTTGCACTAATTTCAGCAAATTTTGAGTGAATGTTAGGTTTTTTGGTTTCATTGGAGTCTAGACAATGTGCGATTACAGATTTTAAGTGAAATCCAATGATGCAAGAGGCAAAAATGCAACCTACATGCACTTTCCCTAATGAAAGACTTAGAAACCCTGGATGCAAGTTAACTAATGCAAAACCTAATGCAAAGTTAATGTAAGCTAGATCTAGGACTATGATGCACTCAAAATTAGAAAATAAGGTATTCTAAAGGTCAGGTTCACCAAAATAAAATGTAGAAAATAGGGTTCCACCTTTTAGGAGATGGAACAAGGGATAAGGGCCTATTTCACTCTTAGTTCATTAAAGGAAACCAAGATCCCTCCACCAATTGACTTGATTGAGGAATGGACTAGGGTTAGGATGGTTTCCTTAGGTGCAATTAACAAGGGGGTTCACCACTAAACAAATGCTTAGAAAGAAAGAAATGAAAGCAACATGCAAATCTAACTATGACCTACAAAATGGAATTTGAAAGCACATAATCATACTGATAAACAAAATAAAACAGAGAAGTACCTAGAGAAATGAAGATGACTTAGCAAGGCCTAAAAACCCTAAAAATTATTTCTTTTAAGGTGTACTAGGACTCATACGCTAGACTGGGCGATTTAGTCCTAGTCTAGGGTTTTTGGGTCGAAATAGGAATTTCACAGTGATTGTTTTGGATCTGCAAAAGACTAGCAAAAAGGCAATACTGGGACTATACGCCCAGACTGTTGCAAAGTGTCCCCGGAGTAGAATTTTGAAGCAAAACTTTGTGAGCCTCTGAAGATGGATCAAATAAACACTTTTCCACTGGTTTCATGTAAATTGGTTGGATATCTTGCTCTAGATCTGAGTTTTTGTGAGCCTTGACAACTTTTCATGACAACTTTTGCAACTTTTTCATTTTGGTACTTTTAAAAGCTTCGCATCCACTTTTTCTTCAACCTATAAACCTGCAATCACACAAAGAGAAAAATTGTTGTTTTTTTAGGGAATGGGGTTTTGCCTTGGTCAAACCCCATTTTGGTAATCAAACCTTAATGAGAAATGAAGCATGAATGAAATGAGACATGAAACATAAGATGAAACAATAGAACCTTGTTTGAAACCTTGTAGATCAACAAACAAACAAGAAGTGGCCTCAATGAATATAGATCTTGATCACAACACTAGATTAGAAACAATGCTTGAATGGGATCATCAATTGATCTTCAATGCTACATCACAACATTAACTCAACAACATGCATGATGCACTAAGTCTTTGACATGATGAAATGACTCTTGATTGTTGCAATAACCTTCTATAAATCTACCTTTGAATGCCTTAAAAATACTCTTGAATGCTCATGGATGCTCTTGTGAAAGTCTCTTGATTGCTTATGAAATTCTATGATGAAACTATGTAAAATAACCTTGTATTTATACTTATTTATGCCAAATTTCCCGAAATTACAACACTACAAGCCAACATCAAATCTAGGACAATAAAATCCAAGAATTGAATTCAAAATAGGTCCTAGTTAAAGCGAAACTCATACGCCAGTTGTGGTGTATGAGTCCCAATAGTTAAAACCTAGGGCATAAATTTCTTGGAGTGTCTTGTTTAATGTGCAATTTGAAATCAAGTCCCAAGACTTAGGCGACACTCATATGCCCAAGGTGGCATATGAGTCCCAAATCACCAGATCTGGAACACATGACCCAAAACATTGAATTATGATTGGTTATTTGCTGAGTGTCAAGATTATCCTAAGAAAAATGCATTTAATAAGGTTTGTGGATGCAAAATAGGACCAATTAGAGCATAAAAAAGCCAAATTAATTAATAAAGCCCTAGCTTCTAGTGTGAAAGTGTAAAAATACATTTTACAACACCCTAAATAAGGCACAATTAGGTCCATTTAGTTTATGAGGGCCCTAAACTTAATGTGAATGTGTAAAACACATTACAATACTAAATCAAGGCAACATTAGTCTCAATTTTATATTACTTATTCCCAAATTAAGTGTGAAAAAAGGGATACTTTTTTTCTACACTACAATGTGCAAACACATCCTAATGGTTTATTTAAATAGGAGAATATATTTTTTAAATTGTAATAATTTATTTAGCTAGGAGATGGTGATTTAGTAAGGGTTATATTTAGAAAATCTTCGATATAAACAATTTCGCTTAATGTTAATTTGTATGGGTAATTTAACTAATTAATCATGTTTGTCATTATTGACCAAGATTAAGAATCTTCACCCATAAAAACCTTCAACAAGATAAGTTGTGCAAGACATTAGCATGTTTGCATGGCAACTTAAGACATCACCATATTGCATTAAGGTCAAGAATTTGATTTTATTAATGAATTGATTCAACATAAAATTCTAACACTATTGGAATTTTTGACCAATAAATATGTTAATTTTTTATGGGAATTACAATGTACTCTTGCTTAATTTACTACAATTATACAATAAAATCTTTAATTTAACTCAACTTATTCATATTTTTTTGCAACATTATTTTCCTCAAAGCAATATAATACTCTACTATAAAGGCATGATAATGACATGGTACTTACATACATCCACTAGATAATTTATAATGGAGTGAATTAGACTAAACATTTTCATCCCTCCCATCATTTACACACTTTCATATTAGTTTTCCTAAACTAATGTAATGATGTAATATTGAATAAGTTTGTATAAAATTTGTTAGATCTCTTGGTAAAATAAAAGAAGATTACTAAATATTTTAAAAAATGACAACCATAAAAGGTTTTGCAATACCCTACCAAATATTCAAAAACACATCAAATTTTACTCCATATCAAAAGTCCAAAGCCTTATATTAAGTATCAAGGTAAGGATGCATCACATATCTAAAACAAACCCCTTCCAATAAACATGTGACTTGAACAATAAATAATGTTAAATGCTACTTTCTATTCATTTAAAAAAATAATAATAAATTATGAGATGAGGAGTTTTAGAACACCAATATTGTGGAGGTAAATTATTCTTACAAGTTCATTATATTGAGTTATATATTTGCCTAAAGAGGAAATTACCAACAAGATATTAAATAAAACTTAACACATTCAAAATACACCTTGCATAGCAATGACCATGGCACAACATTAACTTATCAAGAAACAACAATAACAATAATTAATTATTACTGCTTGTGCATATTATGTTTAATGTTTCAAGTCACGATATACATGCCAACGCTCATAACAATGACCATCTTGTAAGATGGGTCTAAGCCTAGGAGCACTTGTGCATGTGGTTGAACAACATCCTCTAAAGTTCTCCATGCATTCATGACAAGTCCTGCATAAAACCAACATTGTTATTCAAAATATAAGAACTCTATAACACAAAGATAAGTGATTTACCAAAAGAAATAAAGAAAGTTTAGTTATGAAATAGTTGAGACCTATTTGACAATTTCTTAGAATATAATATTGACCGCATAATATAAGATTTACAAGAGAACATTTTCCTAGAAATTGCACTTTTCAAGAAAAAGCTTTTCATGCGCATACCAAATTCCAAACCCATGCTGCTTGCTTGGTCCAATCTCGAGTCCAAATTCTAGACCCAAGTTGCCCTCTTAGTCAAGACTCGGGTCTGATATATTATGCCAAGGTATCAAAGAAAAATCAACTATCAAACTAAAAGTAACATAGCCAAAAAGTATCATAAGTGGGGTAGTTGTTCTTAAGAATAATAGAAGAAAGGAGAAATGGAAAGCCCCTTTGGAAGGGGAAAATTTGAACTTTGATGATGCCTCGCAAGGCGATTACGATCTAGCTATAGCTAGTTATGAGTTTAGGGACTTTGAGGGTACCTTTGTGTTAGGTGGGACTTGTCATTTGTAGCACAAAACTAATAATGAAGTTGAATGAGAACTCTATTAGTGGGAATAATAGTTATGTACTCTAAAGGATGCCATAAATTAATTTGTAGAGGGGGATTTGTTGATTGTGGTTAAAACATTGAAAAAAGTCTTCTACATTGATTAGAAATGTTGCTTAGTTTGAAAAGAAATTTCAATCTCTAGAAAAGAAATTTTGATAAGGTTGAAGTGATCCACTACTATATAAAGCAAAATAGGATAGTGGATTTTTTGGCCAAGGGAATTGAACTATCTAATTTTTCCTCCACTAAAGTCGTGGCATTAATGAATGGAAGTGTCCAACGAAGCTTTTAGTAGATCAACCATATTGATATATTGGCATCTTATCCTTCCCCTATAGGTATGCCATTATTATTAGTTAAGCATCATAAGTGGTGGATTGTGAATGGTAAGTGATAGATGCCTTTTTACACATATAAGTGATGGATTGTGAATGGTAAGTGATAGATGCCTTTTTACACATATAAGTGACGGTTAGGTCTAAAGATTGTCACCTTATTATGAGCAAGGTTGAATGCTACAATTTATATGTAAGGCATATGGCCTCTTCCCATATGTTAATTGTTCTCTTATTTTTTAACATAAATAAAAATATATATATTAAAACAACAATTGATTACAAAGTAGGTATGTCAATCTTAAAAGACACATGGCACACCAATTCTAGAGAATCGAGAAAATTTAGATAGGCTAAAAACAGAAAATCAACAAGAGAGGAAGGACCTTCAAAACCCCAACCCCACATATAGGGCATAAGCACTTCTTCCCCTAAAGATTGTACATGTTATAAGTATTAGAAGCATTGTTTGCCCTTATGTTAAAAGAATTGGACCATCACAAAAACCACTTTAAAACAATAATAATAAAGTTAGCCATAGAGGAATAAAAAGAAAGAACTCTAGAGAATTGACACACTAGTAAGAAACGTATTCACAAGAATCAAGAACCTAGAGAAGCATTAAAGTCTAACATTCACAAAATCACTAAAATCTCTACTCATGTCCTTAGATAGGACAATCCAGGTTATTTCTAGTATCAATTTTGATGTCATTCCACTTAGAAGTTGAATAACTAAAAATTCAGCAATTTGATTTTCTTCCCATCTAGTATAGTTCCACTTAATAGCATTAAACCTTGAATGAGGATGTTGATGTCTTTCTTACATTCATTCAACTATCACTCCTAGAAGTGAGAGGAAGACTTTCTATTGAAATGATCAACCAATATTTTTGAATTGGATTCTAAAATAATATTAACAAAATGCCCTAGCCATTGCCTCAACAATAATTTTTAGAACCACCACCAAGACTACCAACAAACCAAAACTTGCCCTTGCCATTATGATCATGACAGACATCTCCCATGCCATTTCTTTTCTTTGAATTTCCTTCCTAAAGAAACTTTCTAATCTTATGGTCCAAATAATAAAGGGTGCCTTTTGGAGCTACAAGAGCTATAAATCTATAAACTGGGAGAGATCAAATCACAACTTTAAGGACTATACAAAATGTCAAGAGCTCACCTAAGAACAATAACTTCCTCAAGAGTGGCGCTGCTCATCATGCATGTGTCATCCGCAAACTAAAGATGGGAATGTGGATCCATACCTTGCACAATGTGAAAGTCAGAAATAGAGCCAAAACACTTAAGGTGCTTTAAAAACCTACCAAGTGCTTCCACCAAAATGAGAGGGAGAACTGTCCTAATGTAGACCTCTTTCAAAGTGAAAAATAGCAAAAGGAGAACCATTTATAATCATTAAAACTGAGAGGTGCAATAGCCCATGACCCAATGAATCCAATTGTCATCAAACCCAAAGATGTGTAAGCTATCTTCCAAAAATTTCCAACAAACCATATCATAAGCCTTACAAGGATCAAACTCATGAACATAGAACTATTCTTGCTAACATGCATTGAGTGAATGGCTTTATGGACAATAATAATATAATTGATGATTTGGCAACATGTTCAAGCTTATCAAAGACAAGAATGGTCTCTTGAACTTCAAGAGACTCGGGGATTTCAGGCACATGTTAAAGTGATTGTTCTCTCCTAGTTTGCTATATTCATCTATTTATTTTCTCTTGAGGCTCCTATGTGTGCGGTGTGGCTATATAGTGGCACTTTTCTAATGGCTTGTAGGGGTATATCTCAAGACCCTCTCTGACAAAGGAGAGTATTTGATCATAGGTTAAAGAATATTTTTAATAGTTAAGTGCCAAGAAGCAATAACATTGAAGAAATAGGATGCTATATTTGTGAGCATGTATTCTAGATGATTTCAAAGCTAAATCGGTGGAAAATGTCCAGTAGACAAAGGTAAGGGATAGCCTTTCAAAAAAATTAGTGAGGCCTTTGAATAAGATGGAGTTGCAAGAGGACTCAAAGTTAATGGTGGAAGAAAATTGTTCCCAATGGGTGGATGGATATGGGCTTGCAATGAAGGTTGGATCCAAACTAGAGAATAGGGCAATGCATGAGGAGATTCAAGCTTTAATAAATGATGTTAATACCCTTATAGTTTTTTACCAAGATCTATGCATGGTTAAAAGAATTTGTGGTATCTAGTGGTTCAAGTTTCTAGTGATCACACACTACCATAGTTAGAGAATGTCAAGCTAGTACATGCAGTCAAGTGAGCAGAAGTGACAAAAGGAATTATGATTGGTGAGTTGGAGATGGTAGAGGACCCACCTATGGGCATGGTACAAAGAATGGAGGTCTCAACGACTGGAGTATATAATAGGGCACATGACAAGTGGAAAACAACGTTGAGTGGTTCAAGTGTGGCCTATCAGGGTTTTTCACAACTTCATTGAATGGATGTTGGTGGCTGTGCACTTTATGGAGTTTTGGTGTCTTGTCTTCATCTACAAGTTGAGGTCAATGGTATCCATTTTATGCTATAGCTGTACGCTTTTGTCTATGATAGTTTAGTTTTACAGTTGTCTTTGGTTGCTTGCTCCACCCATAAATGGGTTGCTTATGTGGGTGTTTTGCTTCTTTATTTTATATGAGGTTTTTTGGTTGATGGGCTACAGTGCCATAATAGATCCCAAATAAGTTTATCTATAAAAAGTACAGTCAAAACAGAAAAAATTAGTCTCAATGTTCCAAATTTCATTCTTGTAACTACTAGGTATTGATGCCAAGTCAAATATTAGCTGAATTTTCTATTTGGAGAGCATTTTCTAAAATAGAGTGAATCTAGTGGAGTGAGAAGTTTCTTGCCTTACATATGATATTGATTGATGTCTTCATCATGAAGCAATAGCTTAAAGATTCAATCTGTTTCATACAAAAAATGTAGTGGCTGGATGATGGGAAGCCTCAAACATTATACGATATGACACAGATCAAATTTGCAGAAAATGGTTTTATCCTGAAGGATGATTATTTCATGGAGTACATTCTTTTATTTTATTATCAAATTCCTATTTATTGGTTTAATGGTTTAATTATTCCATGGGCTACGTTGCTGAGTTGGAATTGTCAAGAGTGGCAGCTTCAAACAAAGTACCAATTAATGATATGATCCTCAAAAGGCTGATTCATTTTCAGTTTTAGTAGTAATTTGGATGGGAAGAAAGGATGTGTTTGTGGACTGTATTTCTATTAAAATGCAGAGATGGGGTTATATATGAGACTTTGATTGTGGAGTTTTGACTGAAAACAAAGAAATCTATCTTGCATTGCAATGTAATTCTTATAGATTTGCTGCCAATAGAATTCTATAAAAACAATTGTATGCAAGAAATTTCATTGGAGAATTCATAAGTCTTAAATGTAGCTAGAAATTGTTCTTAGACTGCACATATGCAGATTTGGGTTAATATGGGCATAAGCAAGCCTTTACCGTGAAAATATACCTTCCAACAAGGTGCTACCAATAGTGATGCCAATTGAATTGTGAGATTGTCTTTCAGCTTTATCTACCAATTGGCACTTTCATGAAAATATGCATTTTGTTAATGGCATCCGGCTGAAGATTACATGTCTCATCAGATGAGATCGAGCTTCATCTTGGCTTTTGCTTCAATCTTGGAGGCATGGCGATAAACGTGCCCCACTGTATCAACAGTGAGGAATTCCATTGGCATAGATATAAAGGGTGAAATCCATTGTGAACTTATAATTTTGTTATGCTCCACCTTTACAGCTTGAAGGTGCATGAGGTAGTAATGAAAGTTGTTGGTGTAGTCTTGCACCGCTTGATTCTTGCATTGGTGCAACTGCTGGAGCTTCATTTACTCATCCTCATAGTGCTTAAGAAGATAGTACTCTTCATGTACAACACTGACAAACTTCTCCCTAGTGTCAATAGATTTGAAATCATATTCACGTTGGGTGTCGTAGATTTCCAGCCAAACAGGAAACTGATGTGGACATCTTCAATGCTATGATCGGCAAAGAAGTAGGCTTACAATTGTCAAATCCATACATTCGGTGCAACAATTGATAATCTTACTTTGAAACTTACAAATATCTAGACTTGGTTAGACCTAGAATGGGCATTGATGCCGAAAAGGTATGTCAACATGTGAGATGGATGATCCTGTTGAGGTCAAGGGACCACATCATCAATTCATGGATCTGGCCAAAAAATGTAGTACACTTCTCCTCAAGAGCATCCTTGACGAGTAGTCGGATGTTTGGGGAGGCATCAAATGTCTTCTTCATGCATGGCATACTCTCAAGAGAAATGTATAACTGTCTATCTCAAACTACATCTATACTTCTATCCGGCCACCTATCAATAGTGATGTTACATGTATATAGAATACATTTTAAGGATGATGGTTATATCAAAAACATTTATAAAATAATTGAATTTCAATAACAGCAAACAGTTTGCCTTCCTAGAGTTGCGACAAGTTGTCTCCTAGGTAGATGTTGCCTGCCCAAGTATGTTAATGTGGTCCAAGCCTTGAGAGCATGGTCAGACATGGTGCAAAATTTTGATGTGACACAAGTTATGCAAAATATGTTGATTCAGTCCTCTAATTCCAGATGATCCAATCAAGCTAAGTGTATCATGCAATGTTGTGCTACATAGTGTTGATCCTCTAGAGTGATGGTGCTAAGGTTAGGTGTAATGTCTCGTGCATGAAGGGCTAAACCCCGGCGGATGTCCTAACCCGTTGTGCTGGCAAGCGTGTACCTGATAACCAAATGGTGGCACCACGGCCACATGTCCATTGTGCTCGTGGCTTCTATGCCTTCACCTTTGAGGTTGGTGGAATGCAAACCTCACCCTTAACACCCTGGGTGGCTACCCTCACTACTAGGCCAGTCTTTTGGTGTAGTGGTTGGGCCTTTGTGGTATCAGAGCCAAGATCTCTAGGTTGAGCCTTGCGGAGTGTGGTAGGCTATAATGTCTCGTGCATGAAGGGCTAAACCCCGGAAAATGTCCTAACCCGTCGTGCTAGCAGGTGTGTACCTGATAACCAGATGTTGGGCCTCCACGGCCATATGCCCACTGTGCTTGTGGCTTCTATGACTTCACCTCCAAGGTTGGTGGGACACAAACCTCACCCTTAACACCCTAGGTGGCCGCCCTCACTACTAGGCCAGTCTTTTGGTGTAGTGGTTGGGCCTTTGGTGGTATCAAAGCAATATTCAGGAATGGAGGGCTATAATGTACTTGATTTTCAAATAGTCGCCATTGAATTAATTTAATTAATTAAATATTAAATTGTCCAAAAAAAAAAAATTTGGGGACATTTATATTTAATTAATTAATTAACATTAAAGTGACTTAATAAAATAATATGTTCATAAAGTTACTTTACAAAGGAAAATTAGTTAATATTTAAATATTAAAAAGGTGGTGGATTATAAAAGGTGGCGAAAAATGAATTGAAAGATCATTTTGGAAATTTGATTGTTGAGAATTTGGAGAGCTTAGCTTTCAAGAGGCTTGAGGACAGAAACCGTTGAGTTTCAGGGTGGTCTTGGACAAAAACCCAATTCCAACGGAGCGCGAATTCACTCAGGATTCGCAATTGGACTTCAATAAACGGTTATTCGATTATAAGAAATTTGTGATGTCTTCTTCAAAGACAAATTTCAGGTATTTATTAAGGTTTCAGATTGACTAAGGTTTTCAGGTTATAAGAGATATATAATTTTAAATGATCCTCACCTGTATACCCAGTGATAATATTTTATTATGTGAAGGATTGTTGTACTCAGACGGATTTATAGGTTTAAACTGCAAAGTGTTCAGAACCTGCACCTGTGTAAATATTGTTGGATATTCACACTTTGGGGGCACTAAAAGTAACAAGCTAAGTTGTCGGTTTGGGTACGGATTCAGATGCAGGTTCGGGTTTGGGTTCGGGTACGCCAGTATGACAAATTTTTTTCCCTAGGGTACGGGTATAATGCCATAGACTCATAAGCATGCTCAAAATTGTAATCATATAATCACAATGCCATAGAATATTGAAACAATGAAATACGCCATACGGTAATACCTCATATAATCATATTCATAATTTGCAAAAATGTAAATAGTAAATACTCAAGTCTTAAAATGTCATTACACATTGAAAATTCAAATTATAACCAAGAGTCATAAAATCGATAGAGAACAACACAAGAAGGAGATCTTTCATGGCATTCAATTTCCTTTGTTAGAAGCTTCAATGCAGGTTCCACAGGCAGGTGCTGGTGAATAGCTAGTATTGTGCAAGTTATAAAAATGATGGCTTAGGCTACGGCTGACCATTCTAGTTTGAAGAGATGGAGGTGTTGTTTCATCCCAACTTCTTATGTTTTGGATGTCTTTGGCTTTGATGGTATATGCTCTGGGAGCAGTGTTCTCTTTTAGAGCTCTTTCATCATTGGGATTTCAGCTGTTGATTGTCTCTCTGTTGGTCCTGTATAGGGGTCATCTTTGTAGTCTGTAGAGACTGTTATAGCCATTATGGTCATCTTTTCAATATGGTAATGCTTTTGTTATGCTTTATTATCAGGCAGGGGCCTCAATAGAATCCTCCACTAATTAATCAAAACAAAGAGAAGAAAATCCCTAAATCAATTATTAGATTTGAAACACCTTCAGTGTTTTCAAAACATGGCCATCCACAAAACACAAATTTTTTCTAATAACAATAAAAATCCATTGCAAGCATCAATCCCCACATTGATTATTAAATTTGTAACTAGTGTTTTTAGGGTCTCAAATCATGGGCATCAGTGAACCCAAGTGGAAAATGGAGAACCCAGGCGAACCTATAGAAGAACCGAACCAGAACCAGAACCCACACGTATTTTGGCCAGTTCGGGGGGCTAAAATGAAGAACCCAGTAACAGAGGTAACAGGTATTGGGGAAATCATTTTATTATAATAAATGAACGGCTGGCTATTTCATATTTAGTTCCTTAATATTCCAAACCCATACGAAGGAATATTGCATATAATCATGAATGGTAAAGAGGCGATCAAAGGCAGCCTTGACACAAGAAGTGTATGATTTAAGGATTATTAACTCATTAGTTGTAGCGAATACCATCTAAGAAATCATATTTCCTTTTATCATCACATCAAAGTGGAAGGAGTCGGAATAAATTGTTAGCATGGATATTAAGTCTGCCACTTGTCACCTTATTCACGGGTGGAAGAAGGATTAAGCCGCCCACATCCCAAATGATATCAGCCGCCTAAAAAATCAGTACCTTTACCCATGTTTACCATCATATCCAAGCCACTAAGTCAAATTTTCCTCTAAAACTGATAGACTTGTCCATGATTCCAACAAGTACAAATTCTTTGGGTTCCAATTTTTCCACCTGATAAATTTTAATCCCCAAAAATATGATAATTTGCTGAAATTACATTGGAGAAGGGTCTATTTTGTCTATAAACAGTCAAATTTTTCAAAAGGTCATAACTTTTGCATATAGTGGACAAAATTGGCTTTAACCACTTGCTTTTATTTAAAAAGGATTCTGAGATCTTCTACATAGGTGAATTTTGTCCAATAAATAAAACAAATTTTGCAAACCTAAAACAATCACAATGTTTGGTATACGAGGTACCTCTAGTTCACGTTTGTTAGTCAAGCCATCATGATTGAACTATTGTACCTAACACCTAACATAGCTGCAACAATGCCATATGTGGCTTTGTCCCTATAATCGTCGGGGAGAAATATACATTTTCATTTTCATTTCCTTATGTTCCAATTCATCACTATTGTAAGACGTAAATCCTTAATAAAAGAAATTTTCATCTTTCTAAGTAGGTTTCATTAATAGGACAAATCATTTTCATGCGCTTCCTAATTGCCACATACCCCTCTACTCTCAGTGTTGTAACGTCCCTTTCATGTACTGACAAGTATATCAAAAGCACAAGCTTCTTCCACATATGGACAAATATATTAGAAGGGCATGCATATTAAGAGGCTTGGTACATCAATCTGGCAATAAATAGAAAAGAAAACATATTGGAGTGATAAGGAACCAATCCATCTCCACTTGACAACAAAAATATTACGTGTTGTTAATTTTTTATCTCCAAACATTATCGTTAGAACCCAACACGGACATGTTTGTAATCTTTGTGATCTTTGTAATCATATCCACTTTCTACACCAATGGCATTTTATCTTTGCAAATTAATGTCAATAACAAACAAAAAGTAGAGATAATATCATAGCATCGGTGTCAACACAAGCTTTTGTTTATGCAGTTTTGCAACCAATACATGATGTTGCAGATAGAAATAAATAGGTTGCAAGAACAATTACAACATAAAACACCTAATACCTCAGCAAAGAAGAAAGATCTGTCAATAGTGATGTTTTTTCTTCAAGCAGTTCAACTCAAAAGACTACTAAAAACAAAAATTCCTTGAAGAAGAATGTTAGCCCCCCTACTAAAGACAAAAATTCCTTGAAGAAGAATGTTAGCCCCCCTCATGTGTAATAGCATAGTGTTGCAGAAAATAAAGACGTTCCTTCTTCAAGCAATACCTCAGAAAAATGTTGCATCTAAATCAAAATGTTGTCAAAATCCATCATGGATACAATACCTATTAGTCATCCTATTGTTGAATCTCCACTTGTTGTGTGAGTCTAGGAGCCAATAAAACCCAACACACTTCATCTTGGTCTAAGGTATATTGGTGTTGTAAATTTTCATGTACTAGAGTATTCAAAACCTATCAAATTTATGTTTGGAGGTATGCAAAACAATAATCAATTTGAGTCTTTACCTGTCAGTTAGCTATGTGAAATTGACAAGTTGGCATGTCAATGAAACCAACTTGCACTAAAACCCATCAAGTCCAAACATGTCATTGTGGATGTTAAGGACATACCTCCCATTATTGTTTTGATCTACATCCTTGTCTATCATGCGGTCAACACACATTCTACAAAACAATGTTATGTCAGAGATCCACCTACAAAATCAATGAGGCATATGCATTTTGTACGGATAGATCATTCAAAAAGGTAAATTGAGGCTCACCTTTTGTCAAAATCCTTTAGGAGAGTCTAATCGATCATCTCAAATGATGCTCATCTACTCCTAATGCAAATGTTGTTGATCCAACTGCTAATGAGAGTTGGCCCTTTAGAGTTTGTTGAGCATTGTTACGAAAATATGGCAAGCTTGTCTACTCATGATGCAAATGTTGTTGTCAATCCAATTGATGATAAGCTTAGCATTGCAGATACTGATGATTCTTTTACTATTGAGAGACAACCTAATAAGAAAATTGGAGAGTTGCACTCAATTCCCATAGAAGATCATTATGCACTCAATCTCAATAATGTTGATAGTAGTGACTTTTTGTACCTATGATTTCCCATTTTGATTGAGATATTGATCATGAACAAGCTAAGACCACCAAATATGCAGCTTAGTATAGATTATTTGAGGCTATATATATTACCCCTTCTTGATTAAACTTTTGCACTTGAATTGTAATTTGAAAACCTGAAAGGAAAGCTGAATAAAGACTTGTTATGAAAGGGCGTCATTGAGTTGTACATCTTTATACTTCATATATGTCATGTTGTTCTCTTTCTAGGGGAGCTTTTGTACTAGCTCTACACTCTCACATTACAAGAGGGGGTCAATCAGAATTCAAATTTTGAGTTCTTTAAGCATGGTACTCAAACAAACATCAAGATTTAAATTTCATGTTCTTCAAGCATGGTACTTAAGAAACATGAGGATTTTTCATTGCAACATATTGTTGTTTATCACTAGAGCATCTCAACAAGTATGTTCAACTCAACACCCTGTTAGTGAAATCAGCCTCAGTTCTCTAGTTTTCACTTGCAGAAGTGACAGAGATGAAGTTGAACAACTTTCTTCTACAAATTTCATCACAGAAAATGGTGAAAATTTCTGCAATAAACGGGTGTGGTATTCTCTCAAAATCAGATATGTCATCATAGAAAGCTGACTCAACTTGAGAAAACAAGCTCAAGTTTTTACTGACACCAAATCTTGGTTCTTGAAATTTTGCAAAAGGGAACAAGCTATCACTCAAGCGAAACCTTTTGCAGAAAAATGGAGCTTCATATATTGGAAAAGAGGCATCATAGACCAGTTGTCTAATGTGTAACACAAACAGTTGTTTAACCACTACCCCTACAAATTAAGGTGGGATGTAACAATAATGTACATAAGCCTAGGCATAGTAGGATAATTTTTTATATTTTATATTTCCTAGCTACAGTAAAAGTTGAACAATCATCTAGAAGATGAAAAAAATAGTTATTTTCATATTATTAAATATGTACAATTGGATTGAATGGAACAAGCTTCGTTGAATTTTTCTTTCTCTTTTTTGTCTACATCTTGTTTATTTGTCAATATTTTCTTGCATTACATTCTCAAACTTGACAATTAGTAAATGATTCAATTACTCTTTAAATTTTATAATGAAATTTAAAATTTGGAGAAAAAATAGCTGAATAAAAATATTAAAAACTGTGATAAACTTCCATTATAAAAAAGAGTAAGACTATTAAAGAATCAAAAAAAAATTTAAAAAAAATCAGTGCTTCTCGGGGGACATGTCCCTTGCCCTAGTACCTTTGTCCCCATACCCGAAACATTTCAAGGACTTGGGGACATTTGACTTGGGGACGCCTTGGAAACATCCCCCCCTCGGTCCTTGACCGCCACCCAAAAATGGGGACATCCCGAAAACATTCCAAAAATTAAAGGGGATGTCAAGGGATGGCTAGCCATCCCCTATGGCCTAACAAGATTTATGTTTCCTTTTTAAAAAAACACATTTTTAAATTAAAAAAAGGGATGGGCAGGCCCACAAGGACCCCCCCCATCCCTTTTAACACAACCTCAACCTATTTCACTTATCAAAACAACCAAAAAGAGAAAAAAAAACTCATTTTTACGTTTGCAAACTTGAGGTGAAAAGCAGCAAGTGGAAAAGGAGAGAACAGCAGTTGAAAGAGGGGACTGGGGCATCAAATCTTCTCCATTAGAGGTAAGTTCTTCATTTTACATTTGTTTTTTCAATTTGTTTTGCATTTTTACAAGTTTTTTTCAATTTTGTTACCACATAAGAAGGGCATTGTGTGTTTATTTTTTCTTTTATTTGAACTTGCACCTCTCTTTTCAATTCTTAACCAAAAAAAAATCATGAGCAGCAATGAGAGTGTTAGTGATGATAGTGAGGAGGTTGAGGTTCAAATGCATGAAAGTCAAAGAAGTAGACCTAGAAGTAGAAATTATAGAAGTATAGCAGTCACGGGGGTTTCTTCAGGGAGTGGGAGTGTAGCAGGGCCAGCAACTTCAAACACATTTGAATGTCCTTCCGAAGTCCTCAAAATTTATGCAAAAAGCCCATTTAACCCAAGAAACCTCTATAACAATTTGCAACACCAATTGATAAGGTTAAGAAAAAAATTTAAAAATTTTAGGCGGGAGTAGAGAATGGCTTTGCCATTTGTGCAAAAAACAATATAGAGGCAGTTATATGAGAGTTAAATGCCATCTTTTGTGGATAGGTGGTAAAGGGGTGAAAGGTTGTGAAAAATAACTCTAATTAAGCAGATTGAGGTAGCTAGATTGCATATGGAGGGGTAGGCAAAAAAGCAAGGAACTTCAATGGAGAGTTTGCAGCCTAGTGTGTCATTGCCTGCAGAGCCCGTGGATGTTGGATTTCATGGGGGAGAGGGTTCTACTTCTATTAGAGGAAAGAAAACTAGTGTTGCTGATATGTTTAACACACAATTACAAGATGTGGTTGATTCCTCTATTGCTAAGTTTTTTTAAGCTCATGCCATATCTTTCCATGTGGAACGTTCACCATATTCTAAAAAAATGTTCAAAGATGTGATAGCTACAGATCCTTCGTTTGTTCTACCTAAAGAACAGAAGCTACACACCACCCTCCTTGATAGAGAATATTCCAAGGTGAGTGTGTTGATGGAGGGTATGAGACAAACATAGATAAGGGATGGTTGCTCTATTATCATGGATGGGTGGACTGATATCAAACATTGGCCACTCATCAATATTATTGTTACATGTACAACTAGCTCTAATTTTCGTAGAGCTATTGATTGTTCAGGGAAAAGGAAGGATGCAAACTTCCAACTTCATATTTTGAGAGATGCCATAGAAGAGGTTGGAGCCTCTAATGTTGTAAGGTAGTGACTGATTCAGCCTATGTGTAAGTTAACTGGATTGATGGGAGAGGGTGCTTATAAGCACATTTTTTGGACCCCATGTTGTGTTCATGCATTGAACAATACCTTGAAGGACATTGGGAAGATAGATTAGGTGAAGGCAGTGGTGTTGGAGGCTAGAGATGTGCTAGATGTTCATTTGCAACCATCACACTTCACTTGCTTTGTTGAAGACATTTTCAAGGAAGGAATTCTTCAAGCCTGTGGACACTAGATATGCCAGCTACTTCATTTTGTTAGAGAGGATGCTTGAGATCCAGAAGAATTTACAATTAATGGTGGTCAATGCAAAACGGGATAGATGGCAAGAGGCAAGCACACCAGAAGGAAGAAGTGTGAAGCAAAAAATCCTTGATGATGATTGGTGGTCCACAATGAGGTAAGAAAATTTTAAGTTGCTGATTTTATTATTTAATTTTTAAAATGTTAATTTAATAATTCTAAATTTATTAATGTTTCCTAATTTTAACTTGTAAAAATCTTTTCCATTCTTTTTTATTTCTATAACTTGTTTGCACTTGCAGATATGTTCACTCCTTCATTGAGCCTATTGTGTCAGAAATTAGATATGTTGATACTAACTCTCCTCGCCTTGGAGAGATTTATGAGACCTTTGATAGCATGCTTGGGCAGATCAAGCAAGCAATTCATAGCAGGGACCCTACTTTCGGATTTTATGAGGAGCATCTTAGGCCCATTGTGATGCAAAGGTGGAACACTATGAACACCTCGCTTCACATGGCAGCCTATGCTCTCAATCCCAAATGGTATGCAGAAAGACTTGGGAGAGTGCCTCCATCTCATGATGAAGAGGTGAAAGAAGGCTTCATGAAGGCCCTTAGGAAAATGTATACTGAAGAGGAATTTGCTTTACTTCACACACTATGGCTTGCATTTGTCAATCTTCGTGGTCCAACCTTAAGCAAACCAAAGGTGAGGTCGAATAGAGCTACATTAGCTCAAAACAACCATATTGGATGGTGGATATGGCATGGCAAAGATGCACTGGAGTTGAGGTTACTTTCCATTAGTCTTCTTTCACAAGATATCAATTCCTCTAATGTAGAAAGGAATTGATCCACATATAGCTTCATCCAATCAATCAAGAGGAACAACCTTACTTTAGACGATCGAAGAAGTTGGTGGTTGTACACAGTGCTTTGCAGCTACAAGATTGACAAACTCCTGAGTACTGTTAGACACCAACCTTACATTGGGATGTTGATCCCAAAGATGCTATACGGATTGATGAGGAGACACAGGAGGGATTGGTTGGGGTTCCATTGCCCAGGACAACCCCTTACAGTGGCAGTGACTCAAACTCAAACTCTAATTTTGATATAGACCTACCAATTACATCTGTTGATTAGGAACAACCATATATTTTCTATGTTTTTGTCATTTTATAGCTAAAACTTGGAGCCTTTGGGAATTTTGTTATAATTTTTATATAATATGTATACACATTGACAATTAAAGCATTTGAATTTTGTTAATTTGTTTGTCAATTCATAGGAACAACCATATATTTTCTATTTTTTTGTCATTTTATAGCTAAAACTTGGAGCCTTTGGGCATTTTGTTATAATTCTTATATAATATGTATACACATTGACAATGAAAGCATTTGAATTTTGTTAATTTGTTTGCCAATTCTCATGTGAAATCTCAATTCAAGTCTAATGTTATGTATTAATCTTCCACAATGTCTATGATGAATGCTTTATCAATGTTATGATATGAATATTTCAAATTTCTCCATATTTTTAAAAATTTCCCTATTTTCTAACAGTCGTCCCCTATCGTCCCCTAAAAAATGGCCCAAAAGTACCCCTACATCGAAAACACATCATGTCGTCCCTTGCTGTCCCCGTCCCCAAAACTTGGGGGAGCATAGAAAAAAATCATTAATATGTGCAACTGGAGTACATATTTCATTTATTTAATCCTTTAGAAGAACTACTTTTCACAAATAATTCATTGTGATACAAAAAAACCTATGTATTAGCAACGTTTTGGAGATTTCTTCCAAAATATACTCTAGTATAGTCAATAAATCTATAGCCAAAGAAATGTGCCTCATATGTAAAACAAAGCTCAAATTTTGTATAGCACTGAAGCTAGTAAAGGAGGATTAAGTGAACTAATTCGATTAAAAAATCAAATGCACTACAAACTGTAATCCACACTTTGATTTTGATAATTAGTTTTGCAATTTATTGCACGAATCCAGCAAATGTTGATATGATTGACAGTTCTTGTACCTAGTACACTCACCAACAAGGTTTATGACTTAGTTATTGGAGCTTTTTGGAGTTTCAAGAACCATAGTAACCGCCAACAATTTCCATTCCTAGTGAACTTGCCAAGAAAGTTCCTAACTTAGTCATCGGAGTTGTTCGAAGTTTCGAGAACCATCAGAACCGCCGAGAATTCCCATTCCTAGTGGACTCACCAAAAATGTTTATGATTTAGTTATTTTCATTCTTGCGAAATTCTCATGACATGAGTGGTTCCTTGTGGAACGGAAACCTCCAATGAGTGCTTGGTACTTGGTTTTTGATGGGGTCAAAAGCCCCAACGCAAGGCTTTAATGAAAACATTTCAGTAGTTCCAAAGGAGATAGGAACCTCCAATGGCACTTGGTTCCTGATGAGAGAAAAACCCCCAACAATGAAGGAAATGTTGAGTTCCTAAGAAGGTAGGAACCACCAATAGAATGTTTAGTTCCTAGTTCCCATCACAGCGGGAATCCTCAACAGGAGAGGAAAGGAGAAGAACATGCAAACACTTGGAAAGGCTAGTCACTTGTTGACACATGGCAAGACTATTCAGTTTGAATGGTTCAACTTCTTTCACAATAAACATATAAAGGCCATTATCACATTCTGGGGAAATGTTTGAAAGGGGGGAGATAACGCAAAAATTTCAAAGCTCGATGATGAAGCATTTGGAATAATCTACGTTTCGTTGGAAGATCGGTTTGTCATTGAGAAGATTGGTGGATGTATGGCAGATGATGCTCCTATGGTGTTGTCATTCATGTCAACATTCTAGTGATGTCAACATTGATGTGTAGCTGATGTCTGATGAGCATGATTGAATGTAGTGTTGTCAGTGTTGTCAATGTTGTCAATCCATTATAGATGTAGATGTGTTGGTCCAGTGCAGACCAGATGTGTTGGATATTTGCCTAAGTCTGAAATGCAGTTTTTCAGTGTTCAAAGAACTTGTTTTGTGGTCCGCATTGCTCTGCCATGAAGAATCTGGTTATGCGGTTTTAAGGTGATTATGGTGCTTGTTGGAGGAACCTAAATCCAAGGTTTCATATATTTATGGCCTTCACAGTTGAAGTTAGAGTTGACAGAGTATTGCTCTGGATATGGAAAAGTACCTTATTGGAATGCTCTGCATTCCATCGTGGATGATTGTCTTGCTATGTGGTTTTGAGGGAATGTTTACAAGTGTCAAAAGTATGTGTGGTCCAAGTGGCAAGAGCTTTGGAGGTTTGCGTGTCAGGTTGTGGATGAATAGTTGGTTCATTCCCTTATTGCTTCTCCAGTGGTGCTGACCTAAAGGGTTTGAGGTCATGTAGAATTAAAGTATGGATTGGACTTATGGGAATATTTCAGTGTTCCACAAGGTTTTGAGGACAGGGATAGGGGGGCGACAAGGGACACGTTTTGTGGAAGCGGGGGTGGGGGGTCTAAGTTTGGGGGCGGTGGAGGGATGGCGGCAGGGGAGCGGTGAAATATGCTAACCAATTTTTTCGAAGGAATAACACAAAATAACCAGCAATAGATGATATGATTAGCGTTAGCCTCAAATTAAAATCTGAACTTGAATGGAAGATGCTGAAGCTTGAACTGAAGGAACTGAATTGGAATAGAAGAACTACTCAACGTCAAGAATGTGCACTCAAGATCCCACTGAGGGCGAGGTGCTAACATATGACGGAGTCTAGAAATTGAAATTAAGAACTATTAGGCGGATAACCAGCCATGAGAAACAATTCCACGCTACCACCAAACAGTGGGGGGAAAAGATTACAAATGAAAGCAATTCATCCGCTGCGGCGGGCATCCACAGAACTGTGGGGATTCACCACTATGAGTGGGTAAAAGTTATTACAATAAAATTAACCACACTGGCGGTAAACCATCCAGGGGACTTATGTAAGAAGATACAGAAAGAAATTGCAGCAATTAAAAACTGGAACAGTACTACTGTTTGCAGTTTGTACAAATGAATAATAAGCTGCAAAATTACTTAGAAATTACAATGATCTTCAAACACAAGATGGATAGATGTTTTTCAATGTTTGTAGAACTTTCTAACAGCAGATAATAAATCAGAAATCAGAACTACTACAAACTGATACAAAACTGTGAAACTGGAAATATCAATCTGCAACTATGAGAATCAATGAAATCTTCATAACTCACTCAATTCTTCTCCGAATGACGTGAAACGAGTTGCAAATGCACCATACAAGTCTGGCGCCCAAGTTAGAATCCAGAAACAGCAACCAAAGTCCTTAATTTATTTGGCACGAATCCCAATGCAGCTCTAAATGGTACGGCCCCTTGAGAAATTCGACTTTGCAACATAAAATCAACAACTTCAAAATAAAATCTGATTTTTGGTGGAAGTTGGCGCCTCCAGTCAACAAGTAGATTGCTCAAACACCCAGAACCAAATAAAAATCACTCAGCAAGATACGAACAGAAAACAGCTTCAGCTGTAGCAAAACCAGGAACTTCAAAACTGTAGAATTCACCAAATTTCTCAATCTTTATTGCTCAATCTGCTAGTCTGATGTGAGAAGCAGCAATGTTCCAACTAGGTGTTGTATTTCAAACACGAAATTGGGAATGGGCTAGGAGGTAGCATCCTCGAAGCAATAGCAAAATGTCCATAGTCATTTTGACAGCATAACAATAAGGTAGTTGATGGATATCAAATGCTGGAGTCATGTCTTCATTTTATAAGAAATGAGAAACTCTTCAACTTCCTCAATTGGCACGCCAAAAGACAACCATTTGAATTCTCCTTATTTTCAAATTTCATAAAATATATTCCTCATAAAGTGGCGTCCACTTTCCTCCAAGCATAAATTCAAAAATATAAAATATTATTATCACCTTATGACAAGGCGTACCCTTCAAGTCCCCTTTTTAAAACAACTTACAAGTTGTATCCTTAGGCCAAGGGGTCAATTGAAAAATATAACACTTATGCCAATACTTAGAAGATTTCAACAAATTAAGCTTGAGAGGAAGATATTGAAACAACCAATAATATGCTCACTGAAGAGAAGACTGAAGACAACCAACTGCATACTGCCACAACCATCATTTACTAAAAATAGTAAATAAAATGAAATGCTACAAAAGCCAAGCCCATGAAACCCTAATTTCCACCTCATTCCAGTCTACGGGTTCCGGAATAGACTGAAGAATGCCAATGCTGATCACTGATGAGAAGGGGACATTACAGTCCGCCCTCCTCGAAATTGCTTGTCCCCAAGCAACTGCAAAGATGGATGCAACAAAATCTGTTCACCTTCCCACGTAGCATCTTCAATAGGCAAATTCCTCCATCTCACCAAATATTCTTTGATTGTCCTTCTTCTCAAAGAACGTTCTCTAGTGTCAAGGATCTCTTCTGGAATCAACACTAAATGACCTTCCTCATCCAATGGAGGTAATTCTGATGTAGCCACCACATTGTGTCCAATTGCCTTCTTGAGGCGAGACACATGAAAAACATTATGTATTTTGCTTTCAGCTGGAAGTTCCAACTCATAAGCAACTTCACCAATCCTTTTGGTGATTTTGAAAGGACCATAAAAGCGTGGCTTTAACTTTTCTGCACCACTCTTCTTGAGAGAAGATTGTCTATATGGCTGAAGCCTCAAATAGACCATGTCCCCAACTTCAAAAGACCTTTCCACACGCTGCTGATCAGCGTATAACTTCTGCTGATTCTGAGCTTGTTGCAGATTTTCCTTAAGAGTCTTCAAGATGTCCTGGCTTTGTTGCAACATATCCAAAGCCTGTGGGGCTCTACTATCACCAAACACTAGATCAACAAAGTTAGTAGCCTCATAACCATAAAGAGCCTTAAAAGGAGACATCTTAATTGACATGTGATAAGAAGAGTTGTAACAATACTCTCCTAAATGAAGCCATTTAATCCAAGCTCGCTGCTGTCCTGAAACATAGTTCCTTAGGTAGCCCTCTAACCACTTGTTAACAATTTCTGATTGCCCATCTGTTTGTGGGTGATAACTTGTGCTTGGAGTAAGCACTGTCCCACTCAATCTGAAGATCTCCTGCCAAAAAACACTTAGGAACTTGCTGTCCCTATCACTGACAATTGTTTTAGGCAACCCATGCAAACGGAACACCTCTCTAAAAAACAACTCAGCCACTTGAGCTGCTGTAAATGAAGTGGTAACAGCAAAGAAATGAGCAAATTTTGTTAGTCTATCAACCACAACAAATATACAGTCACGTCCTTGCACCTTGGGCAACCCCGTGATAAAATCCATGGCAATACTTTCCCACTTCTGATTTGGAATAGGCAAGGGCTGAAGTAAACCAGCAGGAAAAGAGTGTTCATTTTTATTCCTTTGACAAGTAGGACACTCTCTAATGTAATTCAAGACTTCATCTTTCAAACCTTTCCAAGTGAATCGTTCACGAATCTGCTTGTAAGTCTTGAAAATCCCTTGATGACCAGCAAGGGGAACATCATGAAAAGCTTGTAGAATCTTTTTCTTAAGCTTAGATTCTTGTACTAAAAAGATTCTATCTTTATAATAAATTAATCCATCAACCAACTTATACCTTCCATCAACCAATTGACCTTCTAACAAGCTGGTTGCAAACTGATTTTTAACATAATCAGCAGCAATTAATTCTTTCCAATCTGCTGATAACTCACAAATTGACTGCAAATGAGGCCTTCTAGAAAGTGCATCAGCAACTATATTATTTTTTCCTTTGACATATTCAATGTCAAAGTCATATGCTTGGAGTTTACTTACCCATTTTTGCTGCCTTTCATTCAATTCCTTTTGGCGCATGAAATGTTTAAGACTGTTGTGATCAGTCTTAACAACAAATTTACTTCCCACCAAGTATTGACGGAATTTAGACAAAGCATGCATGATAGCAAGCATCTCTTTGTCATAAATAGAGTAAGTTTTTTCTGCCCCTCTCAACTTTCTACTCTCGAAGACAATAGGATGTTTGTCTTGCATTAGGACAGCTCCAACTCCTTCTCCTGAAGCATCACATTGTAATTCAAAAGGTTTTGAGAAATCCGGAAGTGCCAATACTGGACACGAACTCATGATTTGTTTAAACTTATCAAAAACCTCTTGTGCTTGCTTAGTCCAAAGAAAAGCTCCTTTCTTTGTAAGATCTGTCAAAGGTGCAGCTTGATGAGAATAACCTTTTACAAATCTTCTATAGAATCCACATAACCCTAAAAAACCTCTCAAATGAGAAATAGTCTTAGGAGTTGGCCAATCAAGAATGGCCCTTATCTTTTCTGGATCCACTTTCACACCCTTTGAGCTGATAATGTGGCCAAGGTATAAAAGTTCTTCCATCCCAAACTCACACTTTGACTCTTTGGCGAATAGACATTCCGCCTCTAAAATGGTAAGCACTTCTTCCAAATGCTTAAGGTGCTCTTCCCAAGACTTACTGAATATGAGAATATCGTCGAAGAAGATGAGCACAAACTTCCTCAACTGCTGTCTAAAAATCTTGTTCATACAAGATTGGAATGTGGCTGGAGCATTTGTCAAACCAAAGGCATGACAAGAAATTCAAAATGCCCAAAGTGGCATCTAAATGCTGTCTTTTCTATATCCTCCTCCCTCATTCTGATTTGGTGATATCCTGAACGAAGATCAATCTTTGAGAAGAACATTGCCCCATGGAGCTCATCAATGAGCTCATCAATCCTAGGGATAGGATATCTATTCTTGATGGTTTTCTGATTTAATGCGCGATAGTCAACACACATACGCATTGTACCATCTTTCTTTTTGACCAGCACTACTGCTGAGGCAAATGGACTCTTGCTTGGTCTAATAAAACCACTTTCCAACAGCTCCTTGATGGCCTTTTCAATTTCATCTTTCTGCCTCTTTGGATAGCGGTAAGGTGTAGTAATGACTGGTTTTGCTCCTTCTTCTAATTCAATCACATGTTCAGAACCTCTTTCAGGAGGTCTTCCAGGAGGTAAGCTTCCAAAGACTTTACTTTTCTTTGAAAGTAAGGCTTGAATATCAGGATGATATTGCCTTTTTTCCTCAACCGGATCAGCTGGTAAAACCATACATTCAGCAGCCCATTCAACTTGATCATGGCGGATCAGCCTTTCCATCCTTTTCAAAGAAACAATTCGAGGGCCTCCATTTGACATCCCTCTTAAAACAACCTTCCTTCCATTAGACTGAAATTTCAGCTCCATGGTTTGCAAATTCAATGTGATCTCACCAAGAGATCGCAGCCATTGTATGCCCAACACAACATCAGTGTCTCCTATACCCACCACATAAAAATCATCCTTAATTTCATGATTCCCTAATTGCAAAGATAGATTAGGGATTCTCCTTGTGCAAGACATAGTGAAACCATCCGCAACCATTACTTTGAAACCATCAAAATTTTCAGTCTTTAAACCTTTTCTAGCAACTAGCCCTTCATCAATAAAATTGTGAGTTGCTCCAGTATCAATTAGGGCAACTATCCTTTGTGAATTTACCACTCCATGAACCCTAAAAGATTCATTCTTTTGAAAACTGGATAGTTGTGCAAAAGCACTACTATCTCCAACCTCTTCGGACTTATCTTCTTGAACTTCTTCACCTTCACTACTTGCTGATTCGTATTGCTGATCAGACGAATCAGATTCTGATCCATAATCAGAATAGCCCTCCATTTGAACTACTTTGCCTCTTCCATAGCAACGGTGGCCTTTCACCCAAGGCTCACGACAAGTGAAGCAAACTCCATCCTTTCTAAGCTGTTCTTTGAGCTCTTCGGACAGCCTTGGTGGAAACTTCTTGGGCAGATTTGAAGATGGCCTTTTATCCTTCTTATGGCTGAATGTTTTTGAGTGAAACTTAGGTCTTGGGGCTGCCAATTCCATGCTCCTAGCTTTCTTGATAGCTTCATCCAATGTTGGAGGATCAAATGCTTTGACCCAACCCTTCAATGGCTCCATTAAACCTTCAGCAAAAAGGACTACAAGTCTTCTTTCAGTAATGTTGGGCACCATTACTGACAACCTCTGAAAATCAGCCACATAACTCTCTAAAGATCCTTGCTGTTTTAACTGTGCCAATTCTCTAAACTTCAATTCCGGATCTTTGGTGTCAAATCTCTCAATCAATTTATTTGTAAATTCTCCATAAGTGCGAATAAGGTTGTGGCCAAGAGTGACCAAACCGTGAGTCCACCATTCATGAGCTATGCCATCTAAGTGCAAGGTAGCAAATTTGATAGCATCTTCTTCCGGCATAGGTCTAAGGGAGAGGTAGTTATCTAACTTTTGCACCCATGACCTGGCTGTACACTTGTTACCACCATCAAAATGTTCCATAGTGATCTTTCCCAATGCTTGGTAAAAATCATTTCTAGGGCCTGCAGGAGGACGTTGATCATTCCTACCACCATTTCTCCGACTCCTTTGATTCATGAATTGATCAAAGGTCCATGCTCCTCTCATGTCAAGAGGTAAGGACACATACTCCATATAGGCTTGACGAGCATCATCAGCAAAGTTTGGAGTAGCCTCAACTGGTTGTTGCTCTTCCCTTGGTGTGAAAACAGGAAAGAGGGGTCTAGAGGATGACCCACTATGAATTGTAGTATGCTGACCTACAATTCTGTCCCTAGTATTCACCTCAGGACTGCCACTGTTATTATTTCCATTCACTCCACTATTTTCTCCAGCTGAGTTATTTTGGGGCTGAATAATACTCTGAGCTGCTTGCTGATCCAACTTGGATAACAAACGGGACATCATATCTATCATCCCGTCAAACTTCTTCTCCACTCTATCCCTTTCTTCATTATCTTTTCTTACTGAATCTGACATTATGACAGTTGTGTGATCAACCACTTCCACTGAATTATCTGAACCTTCCACTGTTTTACCAAGGTCTCTTAGAACTTCTGAGAAGGTATCTGCCTCTGGAACGGGCGGAAACTGATGCTGATTTCTGGCCTGACTTCTAGTGTATGGCCTTGTGTCTCTGTCACTCATCAGTTCACTACTGCAATCAGCCACAGGATGGCAGGGTCTTCTGCTCTGATACCACTGAAATATGCTAACCAATTTTTTCGAAGGAATAACACAAAATAACCAGCAATAGATGATATGATTAGCGTTAGCCTCAAATTAAAATCTGAACTTGAATGGAAGATGCTGAAGCTTGAACTGAAGAAACTGAATTGGAATAGAAGAACTACTCAACGTCAAGAATGTGCACTCAAGATCCCACTGAGGGCGAGGTGCTAACATATGACGGAGTCTAGAAATTGAAATTAAGAACTATTAGGCGGATAACCAGCCATGAGAAACAATTCCACGCTACCACCAAACAGTGGGGGGAAAAGATTACAAATGAAAGCAATTCATCCGCTGCGGCGGGCATCCACAGAACTGTGGGGATTCACCACTATGAGTGGGTAAAAGTTATTACAATAAAATTAACCACACTGGCGGTAAACCATCCAGGGGACTTATGTAAGAAGATACAGAAAGAAATTGCAGCAATTAAAAACTGGAACAGTACTACTGTTTGCAGTTTGTACAAATGAATAATAAGCTGCAAAATTACTTAGAAATTACAATGATCTTCAAACACAAGATGGATAGATGTTTTTCAATGTTTGTAGAACTTTCTAACAGCAGATAATAAATCAGAAATCAGAACTACTACAAACTGATACAAAACTGTGAAACTGGAAATATCAATCTGCAACTATGAGAATCAATGAAATCTTCATAACTCACTCAATTCTTCTCCGAATGACGTGAAACGAGTTGCAAATGCACCATACAAGTCTGGCGCCCAAGTTAGAATCCAGAAACAGCAACCAAAGTCCTTAATTTATTTGGCACGAATCCCAATGCAGCTCTAAATGGTACGGCCCCTTGAGAAATTCGACTTTGCAACATAAAATCAACAACTTCAAAATAAAATCTGATTTTTGGTGGAAGTTGGCGCCTCCAGTCAACAAGTAGATTGCTCAAACACCCAGAACCAAATAAAAATCACTCAGCAAGATACGAACAGAAAACAGCTTCAGCTGTAGCAAAACCAGGAACTTCAAAACTGTAGAATTCACCAAATTTCTCAATCTTTATTGCTCAATCTGCTAGTCTGATGTGAGAAGCAGCAATGTTCCAACTAGGTGTTGTATTTCAAACACGAAATTGGGAATGGGCTAGGAGGTAGCATCCTCGAAGCAATAGCAAAATGTCCATAGTCATTTTGACAGCATAACAATAAGGTAGTTGATGGATATCAAATGCTGGAGTCATGTCTTCATTTTATAAGAAATGAGAAACTCTTCAACTTCCTCAATTGGCACGCCAAAAGACAACCATTTGAATTCTCCTTATTTTCAAATTTCATAAAATATATTCCTCATAAAGTGGCGTCCACTTTCCTCCAAGCATAAATTCAAAAATATAAAATATTATTATCACCTTATGACAAGGCGTACCCTTCAAGTCCCCTTTTTAAAACAACTTGCAAGTTGTATCCTTAGGCCAAGGGGTCAATTGAAAAATATAACACTTATGCCAATACTTAGAAGATTTCAACAAATTAAGCTTGAGAGGAAGATATTGAAACAACCAATAATATGCTCACTGAAGAGAAGACTGAAGACAACCAACTGCATACTGCCACAACCATCATTTACTAAAAATAGTAAATAAAATGAAATGCTACAAAAGCCAAGCCCATGAAACCCTAATTTCCACCTCATTCCAGTCTACGGGTTCCGGAATAGACTGAAGAATGCCAATGCTGATCACTGATGAGAAGGGGACATTACAAGCGGTGCGCTGAAATACATATAGTACATGAAAAATTAGTTATAAAAAAGATGTATAACTGTAGAAGCCTAAGGAATAACTATAAGTAAAGTTTAAAGTTTAAACACATTGCAATAATTTCATTGAACTAGTGAACATTGAAAATCAAAATGAAAATATACTTAATAGACATTGGAACGAGAACTAGATGTTTCATAATTTGAATTTCATAATCATGATTCATAATTACAATCAACAATGTTCAAAGTTCAAACTTTAAAAACAAAATAGTAAATAGTAAATGGCTAATGGCCTGATGCCTCTAATGATCTAATCATCCCCAAGCTCCATGTCAATCTCCTCATCACTGGAACTGTTGGACCCCAAATGCTCAAGCTCATTTAAACCAATACCGTCCAACCCTATTTGTGTAGCATCATCATCTATCTATTCTAGCTCTTTTGGCTCTATATCTCATTTGGTTGTTGGACTCTCCTTGTATGTAGTTGTGTTGTGGTCAATGAGATGCAAGGCACTATGTACAGCCACAAGCTTCTCTTCCCTCCTAGAAGTAATCCTATTTCTCTTAACCGAGTGGATGAAGTTATAAGTAGACCAGTTCCTCTCAACAGTAGATGAACTAGAAACCTGGGACAACAAATGAATGGCTTGAGTATTAATCAAAGATCTAGGCCCATGCATAGTCCACCACAACTTGGGGTCCTCCTGTGACATAGTCTCCAAATCTATTTTGGCCGCCTCTAAATATCCCCAAAGAGTGGCAAATTTTTTCCACTCAGTATGAAGCAAGCTAGCCTCCATAGGATCATACATTTTGTCAATGGCCTTCATGAACCCTTCCTTCACCTCAACATCCTCTATAGGTGTGATTATGGCGGTCCTTTGCATGTACCACTTTGGGTTCAATGAATAGGCAGCCATGTGTAAGGGAGTGTTGAGCTTCCCCCACCTACGTTGAATAATTCGATGAATATGCTTAGTGTAGAATTGCATTGTGGGGTCCTTCTCTTGCACAATAGCCTTCATTTGATCAAGCATGGAATCAATGCACTCATATACCTCTCCAAGGGAAGGTGAATTCAAATCCCCAAATCTAATAACTGTGAAGACTGGAGCAAGGATGGAGACAATATATTTGGCATCAGCCCAAAAGACATCATTCTTCACCACCTCTTTAACCCTCAATCCCTGTTGTGTCTTCAACTCAAGCCATCGATTCCATTTTGTTGTCATTACCATTAGTTGCAATGCCTCTTGCAACTTAAGCATCCTCTCCAAGAGAATAAAGTATGATGCACATCGAGTCCCTACAAGTTTCAAGAATTCCTTCTTGGAGGACCTGAAAAGTGCATGAGTATGGTGGTTGCAAATAAACATCTGCACATCTCTAGCATCACTGACAATTGATTTGGTCCAGCTGATTTTACCCATGTCCTTAAGTGCATTATTCATAGTATGCACACAACAAGGAGTCCACCAAATATGTCTATAGACTGCCTCAATCAACTTACCTACAGCTCTGCACACAATGGCCACATCTGTCACTACCTGCACCACATTTTGTGGCCCAACCTCCTCTATAGCATCCTTGAGGATCTGGAACTGATAATGGGCATCCTTGCTATTCCCTAAACAATCAATAGCCCTAGGGAAATAAGGGTCGGCTGTAGATGTAACGATGATATTGATGAGTGGACAATGCTTAATGTTCATCCACCCCTCCATGACTATGCTACATCCACTTGTGACCCAGGTTCTCTTCATCTTCTCCATCAAAATATTAATCTTGGAATAGTTTTGATCCAAGATTGTTGTCCTCAATTTAGTCTCCCCTGGTGGCACATATGATTGTCCTGCCCTTATTATCTTTGACACAAATTCCTTATAATAAGGAGAGCGAGCCACATGGAGTGGAATGCCATTAGCAAAGAAGATTTGCCAATGGAATCCTCTGCCTCATCCTTTGCTTGCACATTGAATAAATCTGCCAATGGTTGTGAAGATGCCATCTTACGTTTCCCCTTAGGCTTTGTTGCACTTGAACTGGTTTTGGCAGCCTTAGACTATGCAAAGTAGAAGTAAAAACTGCTGAAATCGGATCACCCATACTCCTTTGTGGCAACATAGCAGATATAAGTACTTCATCCTCATTACAACCCCATAATTTTAAAATTTCAACCTTGTACTTCAAGTTACCTTCCACAACTTTGCATACATCTACACCTTTGCCTCGAACAAGAAGAAAGTGAGCATTAGTTCTTGTAATGTTGCCAAACCATGTAAGTTCACACATGTGGCACTTCCATTTTCTAGTGCCCCTAATTGCCCCAGGCTTTGTTGCTATCTTAGATACAAATTGTTTTAAAGGTGATTTTGGATCAAAGGGGCCCTTGGCCCATTGTTCAAGGAGTCATGAAGGGAAGTGTCAGAACCCTGGTGGTTCTCTGATTCAACTCTAATGGTTTTTGTATTGTGTTTTGCAATTTTCGATTTTTTTTGTGTTTTTGGGGTTTTTCACAGGCAAAATGAAAAAGTACGATTTCTCTAGAAATTGAATAAAAATTCATAAAAATTCATACAAGCTTAAAAATGCACAGATTTTGCTCAGAATGGATGGGCATTCCTTTATTTCATCTTTTCCAGAACATACAATATTAAAATCTGAACTTGCAATGAAAATACATTGAATTTATTAATAAAAACCTGGTTTTCTATAAGTGGCGGCTGCAGCAATAAATGCTGGGGTATGGCCAGGAAATAAGAATCCTCCAGACTCTGAATACACTGCCAAATCTCCAATGAATGCTTAAGACCAAGCCAACGCCTCAAGCTGAGAACCAGAATCTGAAACAGGAGAATAATCTCTGAAGACCAGAGTACGGCCTGCAGGTATAGTGGTACGGCCAGTCTGCAGCAATTAATAAATGGTACGGCTGCCTTGAAATTTGTGCCAAGTCTCAAATGTAAGATCTCTGAAGAATTCGCCTTAACTGCCAGATGATGTTCTCTGTAAATCTCTGCTAAAATAATCCAATATTCTCAAACTGTGATCTCTGAATGAAATCACCAAGTGCCAGCTTCAACTGATATTTCACAGCCTCAGTCTGCCTGATTCCTGAAGAGTTTTCGTTCTCCAGAAACGATCGTCTGCCAGAAACCCTAGGGTTTGCAAACTCCAATGCTCAGAGCAAAAATCAAGACAAAATTGAATAATAACATGATAGTTCGATTTTGTCTGTGAAGAGTATATATTGCCTTGAAGAAAAATTCGACCTATTCTCCTTTTTAATAAATCATTTAAATTAATGATTTAATTTGCTCTTTTGACTTAGGAGAAATAATTAATCATTGGCGTCCCCTTTTTAATGAATATAAATACTCATTAAGTCACCTTTTAATAATATATTATAAAGTATAATTAAATACTTTATAACTAAGCCAAATAATTAAATATTTTAATATTTCAATAAAGTGACTTTATTATAAAGTCAAATTATTAAATATTTAATAACTCATTAATTACTCCTTATTTCTCCGTCAAATCAATCAACTACTGAACTGGGTCGAATCTGAGCTGAATAACTGCACCAGGTGCCCTGCCCGAAATAGCAGCTTCCGCCTGACCTAACTTTCTAAAAATAGAAAGTTTCCTGAAAATGCTCACTAGAAGATTCTGCGAAGGCCCAACCTGATACAACCGCAAATTGGAGCTCCCAAACACTGAGCAACGGCTCCAGATGATCCTCTGCACACTCCTGTCAGCCTACGAGGATCGAAATGATAGGCTAACTCCTCGACAAACAATGTCAGCTAAAACGGGGACATGACAGGAAGCTATCGTTTTTACTCTCAATAGAACTTGTGTCAATTTGAGTATTCGAGCCATGTTCACCCTTTTTGTACCCAAAATAAAAATTTTGCTTCGATAAGGTATTTTGGTAAAATGGTCTAAATCTTGTAAAATTGTCGTCAAAAGTCAATTTTAGGTCAAACGAAGCATGGGCTTTTTGTGGGTTTATTTTCAAGAGGATACTTGCAAATTTTGAAAATTTTGAAAATTAGGATTTCAAACCCTTGTTTTTAGGAAAGCGCTAAAAAATAGGACCTTTCCATAAATGACTCAAAATGATTTTGACAGGTCAATTTCACTTCACGATCACACTGGTCAAGTTAGAATCACAAGAAAGTCAGTTTTGTTTTGGTGGGTCTATTTCATTTTTTCAAGAGAAATGATAGGACCCACCAGAGGTCAACAATGACAGATGTCCAGGACCAAGTATCAAGATCCAAGCTTCAGACGCTACACAGAAGATTCTATGGCGAAAGATGCTCCGAAAGATGCTTCACAACAAAGGGGAATTTCAAAACTTGAAAAATGCTAAAAATATTCTATGTTTGGAATATGCACACCTTGCTACAAGGGAGATGCCTTGACAGTCAACGCCTTGGTCAACTTTTTCAAATGTTCGTGCATGCAAAATGGTGAATGCAATCACAACAGTGAACATGAACGTGTCATCGATAGCATAGTCAACCCAGTTGAGCAACACGGTCAACATGAAGTGTGAAGAGGTGAAAATCTTTGAAGAGTTGCTACCAACTGGAGCCAAAGCGCCCCTACTAGCCAGGGGCACCCATGAATTCAAGAGGGAAACTGCAGTTATTAAGAATTGCAAAACCAATCATTTTCTTCAGAATTTTCTTGGCTTTCCGACGAATCATCAAGTTCACCAGATTCACCAAACGTGTCGGCAAACAAAGGTGGAGACAGAAGATGTTGAAGGCAAGAGTCATCAAAAATGGCAGCCAAACAACTGCACCCCTGTAGACCAGGGGTGCCCAGAGAAGAAAGCAATAATAAGTCAGCCTTTGGATTAACTATCTCTAGATGATTTTCCTGGATTCAGCCCAGCTTTGCAACAAATCTGTTTGCCAATCCACGAGACATATCAAACGACAGTAGCTATTGATCATACGAGCACGTAAAACGGAGGATAAATTGATGAACATCAAAGCAACTGCACCCCTACAGGCCAAGGGCGCCCAACCTTTTGAGGAACCAAATGCAACTTCCGTGCTTCGCAGCTTCCAAGGAGACCTTCTCAGAGTTGGTCAATCTTCGTGATGAAACTGTCAGCAAATTCAAAAAGAGCAATCAAACATCTGGCGATGAAGACCAAACTGGAGCATTTCATGAAGGGTTACAAGGTAAAAATTGTATGTCAGAAGAGCAACTGCACCCCTATAGGCCAGGGGCGCCCAAACTTTTGAACCTTCTCAATCAACTTTCAGAGCTTGCAATACCAGTCATCCTTTCCGGAATTGAACTGATTTTCCATTCAATATCTCAACATGTTCACGAGGATCATCAATCACCGACAGCCTGTTGATCGAAGCCCGGGATGTCAAAACTGAAGAAATTCAAAATCTTTGAAAATTGGTTAAGTCTAGCAAGAAAAAGCACCCTTCTAGGAAAAGGCGCCCAAGGATTTGAGCCACTAGATTCAGGTTTTAGGGTTTACAACTTCAAAGAACATCTCCTCAGATTTGATCATACTCTGTAGTGAATCTGTCAGCCAGGCCTCGAGATCAATCAGGCAACTGGAATCAAGGATCAAACGTAGGTTGTTTATCAAGCAGAAGTTGAAATTCTTCAAAATATCCTAACACTGGCAAGGTGGCATCCAAAGTCAACTCCCAGTTAGGATTTTTCAAGACTTTCTCATGTCTAGGCATCCCAAAATTGATGGAGATTCTTTCAGTTAACTCCCAATCACGCAAGATAACTACTCAATCAGGATTTTAGATGCCCTAACTTGATGTTTCCCTCCAAAATGATATTTATCAAGCATCTAGGTGTCACTTCTCCATTATTCTTTGCAGGTTGGAGAGAAAAACACATATTTTTCTCCACAACACCATTTGAACGATCAAACGAAGACTATTTCCAGTGTTCATATTTCCAGGTTCACGTTGCACGGAGGAATAGTTTTCCAAACTCCATCTTTCCAAGACATCCTTTTCAAAGACAGAAGATCTTCTTGTCAAAATTTAATCAGATTGGGTTTCTCCATTTGGCTTTTTTCTTTAAGATTCAAAGCTTCCCACAATTTCTTCTATTTCTATCTTAGGTTTTCTTGCATGCTCGAGTAAACTCCATTTTCTCGCAAATCTGACCTTCTAGGTTCATCTAGCACGAGATTGGCCACAAAACCCATGTGCTAGAATTTTTCGAAAAAGTTGTCCTGCTACTTCCAGTTTTTAGGATTTCTACAAAAAGTCACCTTTTTCAGAAACTGACGAACTGGGTTTGATCAACTCACAGGCACCTACAAAACCCACGTGCCAAAAATTTTTGGGAAAAAATAGCTTCTGCCTCTGAGGGGTTGTTGCATGTCCAAGGAAAAGTCACTTTTTCAAAAATCTAACATTATGGGTTCGTTCAAAAAGATATTCTCAACAAAACCCATGTCTTAGAATTTTTCGTAAAAATTGCCCCTTGAAGAAGCTATTTAGCCTCTACAGAAGAAGCTGTTCAAATAGTGTCGTGTGCCCAGTCATTCTTCCAAATTTTCAAAATGCAATTCTCTCAAGTTCAATTCAAGACCAAATCGGTCTTGCTTCATGATTTCCTAAAGACAACTCGACACTGACTTACATGAAATGAATCCAGTGGTTGATTTGGACAATTTGACAGGCGTAGACACTCAAAGCCCACGAATACCATATGGTTTCATACCTCGTATATCTGATAGCCTTTCAAGGCCAGTTTAGAGGGTTGAATACCGTTGGAACTCTAGGTGTGCAATGAGTTCATGAGCATTTCTCACAGCTAGAGTGTTCACAGTCAAACTTCACGATTTCATCATGCAACACTCTTGCATTGAGAAAAAATAAGAAAAGCGTTAGAAGCATCAAGTTGTAGAAGAAACAAAGATCATCACTCTAGTTACAGAGCCGCCAAAGTTACCAATAAGTAAACTGCCAATTGAAGTGTGCAGATATTTCCAAGATTGCTCAAGTTGTTGACAAGCAATAAACTGACAGTTGAGGCATGTGACGATCTCCAAAGATGAGGCAGTTAACAACTTCTTGGAGGAGATGATTACTCAAGATGGCAACCAGTGAACTACCAGTTAGGACGTCCCACCTTTCCAAAGATAGCATTATACACAGCAATTAACTTGATGCCTTTTCCAAGTTAACTTGTTGTCCCACCTTTCATGCATGTCTATTTTTGGATACACATTTGTACGTTGGAGTTAGTTTTAGTTTTAGAATCAGTTAACTGAAGTAGTCTTTCTAGTTAACTGTTAGTTACATTTGTTTAAACATATGACTAAATCTTGCTGATTGGCAAGAACTGAATGTTAACTCAAAGAGATTTTAGGGTTGCCTACTCCTTTGAGCATCTATAAATAAGAGCAACCTTTGCTCATTATTTTTTAACTTTACTTCATTGTAACAAAGCACTGAGCTCGAGAGCCTTCAACTTTGTTACTTAGTATATGTTCTTGAACCATACTAGTGATAACGAAAGGCTAAGTTGTTTGCTTGCTTTCTTGTTGTTCATGTACTTTTGTTCAATCTTTGTCAAGTGTTATTTGGTTGACCGTATCTTGTATGATTGTCCTCTTTCATACCATTTTCTGTCCCAAACGTGTAATCTTTGATTGAGTTTGACAAAATAAATCAAAAGAGCAATGACCCTTTTATCAAAAGTTTCAAGATCTTTCAATAATTGTTGTTACTATAATCTTTGTTTCAATCTACACCTCAAAAGAGCAATGAGCCTTCGAGGGAATTTGGAGATTTAGTTTATCGTTTGTTGTCTTGTCCTTATAATCTTTATTTCAGCCTACACCTCGAAAAGAGCAATGAGCCTTCGAGGGAATCCTGAGATCTAGATTAGGTTTGATGTTCTACTTCATGAACTCTATTTCAGCATACATTTGAAAGAGCAATGAGCCTTCGGATGCGTTCTGAAAACTAATTTTTCTAAGTTATGCAAATCACTCCCTGTTACTTCTAAATCCTCTTGCTCTGAATTTACCTGAGATAGAAGCGTTTTAAGTTTAGGCCCAGTTTATATGTGTATAGCTGTCCATTTCCAATATGCACTCCAAAGGTGTGAATTGAAACGCCAACAACCCTCCCCTCCTATTTGAAATTCGGGATCATCAAATGATTCATTTTCACTTAAATTTGTGGTTCAACCTCTTGACCCTCATCATCACTTTTGCTGTATGAACTCATTATGATAATGATGCTACAAAAATTAACATTAAGAAAAAAAACCAAACCTACAATGTTACAAAAAAAAAAAAACCTAAACTAAAAATTCAATTTTAATGTTTTATTATTTTTAGTTTATGGCCTAAGTTACCGGGTTCTTGCATTTAGGCCCCCATACCGGGCAAAATACTCCTAGGTTTGTGGTTTGGTACAGTTCTTCTAGGGGTTCGCCCAAATTCACCCTTTGCTACACAAGTTTTTTGTGGGTCCTTTTGTGAAGGACCCACAAAGAACCTGAGTAGCCAAGCGCGAACCCTGGTCGAACCCATGGAGAACCCAAAAGGACCCAGGCGGACCCACGTCATCCAACAAAAAAAAGGCAAAAACTCAATTTAAAAACATAAAATAAAACCCTAAAAAGTGCCAAAAATGCCTTATATTGCCTTGGCCGACCAAATGAGGATCATTTTGCAAACTCAAAAGAGCAAACAACACCATTGTTTTGCCTCCAAGCTGAAATAGTTGATTCTTGCAGGTTTTCTCTTTTTTTCGAAGGTGAGACAATGAGAGCTATGAAGGAGTTCAACTGATAGAAACAAGGGAGGAATAGGTGCACAAAGAAGATCAAGCAATCGAAGGTGAGTGAATTTATCCTCTCTTTTTTAAGTTTTCAATAATTTTTTTGAAGATTTTTCAAGTTTTTTTTTTGTTTTTCTAGTAAGCTTTGAATTTTTTTAAGAACTTTTTATGCAAAATAAGGGGTTATAATGCCCAATTTTTCTTAAAAATTTGCTTCTTGTGTTATTAATTTGTTTTAGTTTTTATTTATTTTAGGTTCATAACTTCATATTGAATGGTTGGTAGTTTTGCTTCAATAGGCATAGGTGCAGAGAGTCAATTTAAATATGATCTAGGCTCACCTCTTTGGCGACATACAACAATGATTCAACAACTTCCCAGTGGTGGGGGTTATGTTTGGCGTTGCAGCCAATGTGAAGCTACATATAAGAGCTCGTACTTTCGAGTGAAAGCCCATTTATGCACTATTGGTAATGAAGGAATAAAAGTTTTCCCCATGCCAAATAAAAAAGGGTTGACAAATGATCAAATAATGGGTTATATTAAAGAACAAGAGGGCGTTGACAATGCATTCAAAAAATCAAAGGCTATAGATCATCCTCTTACCAAGAAAGGTAAAAATAAAAGTAAAAGCTCGCAAAGACTTAGTGGCTTATCAAAACCGGCTGGCCCACATCCTTTCATGGAAATGGCACAATCTTCTGAAGGAGAAAATATTTCGGTGACACGAAAAAGAGGCCCATTGGAGTGAACCTTCAAAAATGAAGCAAGGGAGTTGGTAGATGAGAGCATTTGCACGTTGCGTTTATGGCAATGGGCTTCCTTTCAACATTGTTAGATCACATTATTGGCAGGAAATGGTGAAAACCATTTCTAATACAACTTTTGATTATGTTAGTCCTAGGTATGAAAAGGTGCGAACCACCTTATTGGCGAAGGAGAAATCTTCAATAGAGGCAACATTGAGAGTAATCACGGATACATGGGTCGAAACAGGTGTGTCCATCATTTCTAATGGATGGAAGGATTGCAAAAATAGACCATTGATCAATGTTATAGCAGTGTCCCCTAAAGGGGAGATGTTTTTGAAGGCAGTTGATTGTGAAGGGAAATAAAAGATGCAAGTTTTATTGCCAATATCCTCATAGAATCCATTGAAATGGTAGGGCCTGAAAGCAGGGAAAACTTTAAGAAACCCCCCCCCTCGGCGAAGGAGTAAAATCCTGGCGAATCTTGTATACTTCCCGATAAAAATATTAATTTTACTGACGAATTTTTTCGTTTTTCGTGAAAAAAAAAAGTCCATTGGCGAATCTTTTCTAATCATTAGAAGTCTATGGAAAATCCTAGCGAAATGCAATTTTTTTAAAACCACTAAAATTTTTCCATTGGTGATTAAAATCTATTTTCAAACCAATAAAATATTTCAATTGGCGAATTAAACATGTTTTCAAACCAAAAATAATAATTTTGTTTGCAATTAAAACTTTTATTCAAACTAAAAAATAAAATTCATTGGCAAATTAAACCTATTTTCAAATGATTAAGAAAAAAACATTGGCGAATTAAACATTGTTTAGTAAGCGAAGGAGGCGTGGAAGTTTTCGTAAAAAGTGAAGCATTTATGAAGGCTTTTTGCCAACGCTGGATGTACGTTTCAAAATCGGCATTAATGGAGATGGCTGGCAAATTGAGACGTATTAAAGACACATCTCATGTGGCTGGTCGGCGGTGGGTGGTTGTCAAGAAGCCAGTGAACCAAAGAAACAATGGAGGCCAGTTTCACCTTGACATCACGGAGGAAGCTGGACCCTTTTGTTGGCAAAGCATCTATGAAGTGGCTGCAAGGTTTATTTCTCTTCAAGGATGTGCAGGTTGCGCAAGCAATTCAATTTATTTTGGATAATGGCTTTGAAAAATTAAAGCACAGATACAAGACCAATATGAATATTTATTTGTTGGCCATGGCTTGGGGTCTGGACTTAGGAGAGCCAATGGATGTAGTGAGGAAAGTCATGAAAACTCGGGTTCACAAAGATTTTTTAGAGGCTATGGAAGGCATTCTGGAATGGGCGATACCAGGAGTGGGGATTGTTAAGGTTGAAGGCATGGATGGTGGAGGCCCGAAGCTCGCGGATTTAAATCATCTCTTTATCAGGTGGCCAGAAGGACGCACCAAAGCTCTGTGGTGAGAAGGTGGGGAGCATGGGTGGCAAGCACTCAAAATCTACGTCGAGCAAAATGGAGGTCGAGGAGGTCATAGAGAATCTCAAAGACATCGCCAGAGCAGAGATGCATGAAAAGAAGGGTCTACGTCCGAGGAAGAAAATGTATCCATTAATGGAGATAGAGCCGTTGGTGACGGGTAATTCATCGAAGGCGTCTAAGTAGTACAAGTTTTAAAAAAAAAAAATAGATTACTGTACCAAATCTTGTTTGTGATTTTGTTTTTTGGGGGTTATGCCTGGATTTGCATTGTAATTGTAAAACACCTTGGGGCATGAACAATGGTTGGAAGGGTAGATTTCAGGCGAGTATGATTAGGGATAATTTGATATGTTGGAAATGGAAACTGTGTTGGATAATCAGCTTTTTTGGTAGTTGATGGATGAACATAAATCTAAAGTATATTTTATAGCATTAGTTTAGAATTGGAATAATTATTTCTAAAGTATATTTTATAGCATTAGTTTAAAATTGGAATAATTTTTGGTAGTTGATGGATGAAGATAAATCTAAAGTATATAATAATGTTTATGATAAAAATACAAATTAATTTAGAATTGGAATAATTCTTTCTAATTTCACTTTATATTAATATATATGATTTATTCAACAACATTTATTTTATAGCATTTTGTTTACAATGATTCTCAACTTTGATTTTTTTCAAGATAATACAACATTTGGTTTTATTGGTGAGCATGTTGAAATTTTATTTGCATTTCACAAATAATTTATGTTTTTAGATATAGATGAATTTAAGGATTAAACTATAAAAAAAATTCAACAACATTTATTTTATAGCATTTATTTAATATGTATGATTAATAAAATCAATAATATTTAAATATAAAAGATTTTATATAAAAAAATATAAATTAAATATTTTTTTGACAATTAAATGTTTTCATAAAACGTAAAGTGACGGGCAAATTCTAGCCCTGACCGAGAGGTAATAATTTTCCAAACTCCAGGCCTAGCCGAAAGGTAATAATTTTTCAAACTCCACACGTACCGATCTTAATTACCCATCGATCCTCCAGTCATGTCCACTTGCTAAAATCTACCTGCAATCTTCACTTTATAAATGCACCGTCCTTGCCACCTTTCCTATCTTAATTCACCAAAGTCGAGGTTTTGGTGTTTTTCCTAACCTTAGTTGCAAGTCTTTCTTGGTCATCTATGTAGTCGGTGGGTTGGAAGTTTTGAGAACTTTGAAACTTCAGACTTTGGTTCTAAGGTTCCAAGTTTTAGCGACCACGCGACATTATGGACCATTACCATTCGATGAATTTTCGATGGACGGCTATAGTTGCATTCCGGAAGTATATCTCTCAAGCGGTATATTTCCGAATTGAAACTTCTGGAATTACACTAGAACCGTTAGATGCAAACACATGGGGAGATCAAGGCTCATCATCGTGGTAATGAACCCGATGGGTTGGATTTTGGTGATGAGCGATAAAAGAACTTAAGTGGCAGAAATATGCGCGTGCAGAAAGTTGGTTTTAAAAGAGGGACTGCCTAGGAAGAAAGTAGGACCAAGGCTTAAAAACTTAAGAACGTTTTACCCAAAGGATGTAAAGGCAAATAAATATAACCACGACCATTCGATGAATTTTTGATGGACAGTTGTAGTTGCATTCCGGAAGTAAATCTCTGAAGCAGTAGACTTGCGAATTGAAACCTCTAGAACAACACTAGAATCGTTAAATGCGGACACATGGCGAGATCAAGGCTCATTTCTCTCTTTTCAATGCCTCGACGTATTACATTTCATTTAATTGAAATTCTCAATCTTTTAGTTTTGAACATCCAAAGCGATTGATTGGACAACTCATAGCTTTAATGAAACAAGATTTGTAATGATTTCATATCGTTTGAGTGGCACTAGTAGTGCTAACTAGAGTTTGGGGATTTTGACAGCTTGTCAGATTGAGGTACAATTTGCATGTAGCCAGACGTCAATCAAATTAAACATTTTAATTTTTAATTGTACATTTAAGGCTTCAGATACACAAATTGACTAAGTTGGTTTTTTGGTTTGTGCGAATAAGGCTGGTAGCGACACTAGTGGCCCATAATTTATTATCTATTTATGATATAATTGCATGCAGATTTAAAAGTAAAACATAAAGCAATTCAAATGAAAAAAGAAAGTTGCCATCAGTTTTTTTTCCTTTGAGAAATTTAGTATTATCTATTTATGAAATAATTGCATGCAAAGGTGGAGTAAGTAGCCATTTATCACATTGCATTTGCAAAATTTGAACTAGTGGTAGAAAATTCCAGAAAGGCGAGTTGTGGCCGAGGAGTAAAATGGAAACACCACTTGCATCGGACATGGAGAAGCAACAATAGGCCTTCAGAGGAGAAATAATCGATAAACGACTGCAGGGGCTAATGAATTCGACCCATCCACTCATTCTTTGGGCAACCAAGCAAGTGGTTGGGCCAGAATTTCTAAAGGCTTATCACAGAGCCAGAGCAAATACGAAGATTCCGACAATGTTCTTAGCAGTCCTTTTGCAAATGGGAGTCCCAAAAGAGATAAGCAAAAAATTGACCCAAATGGTCTTCGTGCACGCATGGCTGGGCAACATTGACGCGGCACTAGATAATGTGGATGAGAATAGGCAAATCCCCATGCCACAGAACTACTACATGATACGGATGAGAGGGAGAGAGGTAATGAAGTTTCCTTTGGTCCGAACCATCGACCCAAAAGGATTTGAAAAATTGTGGGCTGAAAGGGACCGTAGCATTTTCTTTCTCCTCAGGGCAGCAAAGTTGACGACCAATCTCTCGCGTGGGTGGGCAATGAGATATGCAGAGGATGAAGGTCTAGCAGAGGAAATTGTAGCGGGTGATGATGATGATTGGGACCTTGGAGATGGGGAAGAATGGATTGCGAATGATCCCAGGGACCCGAAGGAAAAGGCCAAAATCCTAGCACACCAAAAATGTGGAGCAGACTGCTCAATGATTGCAAATTGCAAGGCGTACCTAAAACGCATAGAGTCAGAGGATGATGATGATGAAGAGGATGATGATGAATGATAAAGTCTGGTTGGGTATGATTTCAGCTTTTTGTTGTTGAATAGCAATAGTAACAGTAATAGGGTAATTGAGTGAGTCCCGAGTCTTGGAGTGCCTGTACTAAAATTCGGGCCAATTTTGTAATGAATTCTGTAATGCATGAAAATTTGTGTGGCTAGCTAATCAGGGAAGGTCACTTGACAGAAAAGGCCTTCAGGGTGGCTTTCTGAAAAACAGAAACTCATGTAATCCTTTTTTGATAATCAATACAGGGTGCTGCCCCTAGCAATGTTTTACCTAGCAAAAAAATAATAATTGCATGCAGATTTAAAAGTAAAACATAAAGCAATACACATGTATTAATTATATTTACATTTTCACCAGCGATCCAACAGAAGCTTGGCGCTTGCGCTTACATTTGTATTTGTACTATGTAATAATGTGACATTGTAATTCAATTGTAATAAAGTAAATGGTTGTGTTATTAATTTGACATTGTAATTCCTTTTATTAAGTCCTTTGCAACATTAAGTGTTACTGTGGCACTGTGCTATTAATGGTTGTGCTATTAATGTGACATTGTAATTCATTTTATAAAGGCCTTGATAATCCGAGCGCATTAATGGTTAAAAAAAAAAAAATTTAAAACACATGTTTATTATTTATATCATAAATTACTCAACTATTCGATGAACATTTGATGTATGGTTGTAGACTCAAAATAAGGGAGCAAAGCAAGCTTAGTCGCTAGGCCTCCGAGTTTTATAACCTTGCGACATGTCGCATTGTCGCAGAGTTCTAAATTTTCATAACTACCCAATTCCCCAACTTGGTTCACTTTGTGGAGTAACTTAAGTTCATGCATACGTAACCTTTAAGTTACGGTGTGTGGATTTAGTCAGTGGATCAAAGGTTTCGAAAACATTGAAACTTCAGACTTTGGTTTTGAGGTTCCAAGTTTCAACAACCACGCGACATGATGGACTTATCTTGCCTTTCAAAGGCGCCGTCGTCTGACATCTCATTGAATGTTATGTACAGAATAAACTTGAGTTGACATTTCAGGAATTTCCAAAAGCATGCACGTTTAAAGGCTATCTTTTCAAGGTATGAAATTGAATGCTACATTTAAAGCACGTCCTATAAAAAATAACGGCATAAGTGGGTGGCGAAGTTGTACTCAGACATTTATCCTACATCTCATTCTTTGCCAAGGCCAGTACTTCTCAAGTGCAAACATTCTTTTTACTCAGACTTTTAGCCTGCATTCTCATTCTTTGCCAAGGCCAATACTTCTCAGAATCTCATGTGCAACCATTCGTTCTCCATGAATTTGTACTCATGCAGAGTGAACATTGGGTCGATGTAAGGGATATGGCACTCGGACCTTTTAAGTTAGACGAATTTTGGTCGCGCCTGAAGAGGGACAACAAGTTTGAGCTGGATATAAAACTCTTAGAAAGCAGGCTAGCTCAAGCTGGAGGGTTTCCAAAAGCTGTGTTGAGTGTGGACCTAATAAGTGCATGTGCAAGAAGGTACATTCTGCAAACATGGAAAATTAAAGCCGTGGACGGAACTATAATTGCAGAAATTTCTCCTAAAGTTGTTTCCTACGCGTTGGGGATTACAGAAAGGGAACCTGTAGAAGACATGTTTGTCGTAGTGGTAGGTGAATTTTTCAAAGCGAATAATGACTGGTGTAAGAACTCCGTGGCCAAAACCTGGTTGAAGTCTGAAAAGAAAGGTAAGTCGCAACTGCCAAGTAAACTCAAAATATTGCATTTTAAGAGAGAAATTGCATATGCTATTGCTTTATTGCACCGCATTGTTGGGAATCCATAGGTTGAGTTATTTGAGGATTGGATGTTCTGGTTTATCTTGATAGTCTGTGATGAGAACATTTTCATTGATTGGGGTGAAGTTATTTGCTTCCATTTGAATGAGCAATTAATTAATTCCATAAGACTGCTAGTTTTTGTATGTGTTCTTCCCTGACGTACATTGTAGGTAATCAGAGGTCCTTTTGGCTTGGATTGGAGCCGCAAGGAACCCAGCTTCTGGTATGCCTATGTATAAACGCTTTCCTCAGTTCACTAAACAATTTGGAATGGGTGATTTTTGTCGTGTTAATGATGCATTTTTAATGGAGGTCGTGAGGAAGCTAGATGGAAATCCAGAAATGTGCCTTTCCTCTAAATCGATTTCTCTTGTATCAAATTTTGAGAGTTTTTATATCCAATTTGATAAGTTTTCCTATCTGAGAATAGGGCGTTTTGAGAAAGTCCCATTTAAATTACCTCGGTATCCTGAAGATTTACTGATATTTCTGGAAGTTTATCGACAAATGGCCATGGTTAATATTAAGTATACGAACATAGGTAAACGAGGGTATGTCTTCCCATTGGAGACCCCTTCTTTTGTGTGCAAAACAAACCAGATGGCCAGGGGAGCTGAACGAATTCTCAAGGAATATAGCCTCCAAAATCTATCTACGAGAGCTAATTTTGATAGTAAGGGTTTTGTGAAGCATAATCTCTATGGAGGGAGCTTATATCGGCATCAGCCATCTATCGAAGATTTTTGGGAAGATTGTGTCGATGAGAAGGAAGTTTTGAGAAGAGATTATATGAGGCTAATGCTAAAACAGATACAGTCTTTCGGTCTTTGATTTCACATTCCTGAAAAAATGTAGCTGAGGATTCAACAATCATAGATCCTGCATATGAAAAATTGTCTGATAAATCCCACCCTAGGGTTGATTGGAGCCAAAGTGAAATTTCAGATGAGGGTGCATGCTACCCCAGTGCTTAAAAGAACCCAGGACTAGTTGGATGGGAAATGGCGGCAAGTTGCTAGTCCTGTTCAGGAGCCTAAGTCATCACAAAAGAATGAATAGGGGTCTACGCAAGCATTTGGTGCAAGTGTATCATTAGGCAAACCCTCTGTGAGGTCCTCTAGTGCAAATTCTCAGCCAGGAGGTGATGGTGATAGGCTAGAAGAAACAGTCAAGTTGAAGAGCATCTATGAACAAGACAATGTGCTTTCTCCTACCCCTAAAAAGAAGACCAATCAAGGAAAACTTGTGGCTGCAAATTCTAAAGCTATCTTTAAACAAATCACTGAAGATAATATCTTTCCTCCTTTGTCTGACTCTGAATTTCCCTCTTCTCCACCTCCGGTTGATAATCCACCTATCACTCCTAACGCTGCTAAAGAAACTATTAGCGGAAATGAAGATTTTGGTCTGGTAGTAGCCTCCCCAAGATGGCTGAAAAAAGGAGTGGAGAAGAAGAGAAAGCATATTCCTACAATGACAATTGGAGTGGATACAGTTTCAAAGTTACTTCAAAGCTCTTCGAAACCTAAGAAAGTCAGGAGGATGTCATGGATGGTGACTGATGCTACTTCTGGAAATCAAATGTTAGAAATTGTTGATCCTGTTGTTAAAATGATTAAATTTCTTTCAGATTATAACCAGAATGTTGAACTTGATAAATATGAAGTTGATGCCAAATCAGTATTGAAAAATACTGATCATGAATTCACAAGTCTAAATTTTTCTTTAATGGTATTTGATCTACAAGAGCAAAACATTTATTGATTTCGATGTCTCCAATTGTGGATCGGATCTACATTAAATATATAAGGAAGAGACACATCCCATGAGCGGACATGTCTCCACAAATTGGAGGCATGTTCGTTCATGAGATGTCTCATGAATTGTGCCTTTTCATATAAACTAAACACTCAATCACCAATACGGAGTTAGTTACTTAATAAACATAAAAGCTTACTAAGTTCGATCTGATTTTATCTTGCACAAATAAACAATATCCAATCTAGAAATGATCACCGATAATGATGCTTGATTGGGATCCTATATGAAACATGAAATGCTAATAATCCGCAATTAATAACCTCTAAATGCAGATCGATAATATACTTGGAATGTAGTAGATTTTGAAATAAATGATGATGTACACAATTAATATATATATGTGTGTATACATATGTCAGTACATACTGACATATATATACACACATATGATCATCATTTCTATATCTGACCGAAGCTACCATATTTCAACACTCCCTCTTAGCTAGGGAAGATAACACTAACCAAGTATATAGTGATATCACCTTACTCGTGATATCAGAAGATATGGTATGCTTCTAAGAGAGTCAAGTCACTTGACATTCTTCATAACACATCTTCATTATGGTATGTGCACTAACATCAAGTCTCATGATGTCTACCATAATAAATCATGGCATATCCACGGATACATTTATCCACCATGATTATCTCATAAGGATCATAATGATCTTCAACTGATATCAAGTCTCATGATATCTATCAAAATGTCCAAGAGATACTATCATGACATATCCACGGATATCAAGTCACATGATATCCATCATGATAGTGAAACTAATCATTGTAGAGTCGTCACTTTACAATGTCAAACACAAGTGTTCATTATCAGAAAGATCGTCACCTTTCAATAATGTACACAGGGGGTGAGGGCCCATAAAGTCATGGAGTCACACTCATGACAAAAGAGTTTACACATTAAACATCTTTTAAATACATTAGTACAAAATAAACAATTTGAGTCTCAACAATAACTTACATTTCAACCATACCAAGTTTCTTCCTGAAGAGTTCAACTTTAACTCTGGAGAGAGGCTTGGTGAGCATGTATGATGTTTGATCATTTGTACTAATATACTCCAACTGGATCACATTCCTTTCTACCATGTCTCTCACATAGTGGTAAGTAATCTCTATATGCTTTGATCTATCATGGAATACTGGATTCACTAAAAGCTTAATACAACTCTGATTGTCACAGAGGATAATAGTAGGATTCAGGGGCTCACCAAATAATCCCACAAGCAATTTCCGGAGCCATACTGCTTCTCTTGCTCCCATAGAGGCTGCAATATATTCGGCTTCTGTTGTACTCAGTGCCACAAAAGATTGCTTCCTGCTACACCAGGATATTATCGTAGACTTCAACCTGAAACAACATGATCATCTTCTTTAGGTTCAGTAGGCTCCCTCTAAATCTTCAAGCACGTGCATCAACCTCCTGACCTCATCGTCCAAGATTGCCTGCAACATTAGCTTTAGAGAAATGGTTTCCAACGCACACCTCTGTAGAGATTCAGGGCTGTCCTCTTCAACCTCATCCCAGATCACTCTATTCTGAAAAGGTTTGCGGAGCTACCAATGTCAAATTCAGATGACAATCTAGAGCAATTCTGATCTCAGTAGCTGAAGGGATTCTCTAAGGATTTAGCACCTAGCCTTGCAATACAGTAATCTTCACTTCTTCTCAGTGAGTTACAAAACTCCCTCTTGATCCCTACTTCAGAGATTGCAAAGAAGACTTCTGGAAGAGAACTCCCTCTAACCACCAGCTCAGTTCCATGGCTGCAAGTTGTGACTTCACACTTGATCATTTCTTTGGTTGGCATGACTTCCTCATAAGATGCCTCAAGCTTTTCATCACTAATCATCACCTTCCTGCTTCTAGCTGGAACTTATAGATTTTAGAGAGAGATTACTAACAGTTTATAACTATCCAAAGAAATATCAAGACTAGAATCATACAAGGTTTACTATTTCAGGTTATAGCATGAATACATAAGAATTTATGAATAATATTAAAACATGAATAAATAAATCAGCCTAAAGAGAAATATATCAAAAAATCAGAATGAAGGAATAAAGAAACTTATCTTTAATTTTTGATATAACTCTTTCTTCCATCTTTTACTCCTCTCGAGAGTGCTAAACTCAGCACAACAAAAGATAGTCTGCACAACTACAGATTTCTTGAATGCAAAATGTAGTTTAGCATATACAACATAGAATTAGGTCTCTCAAGGCACCATCTTAGTCCATGCACAGAGAGAATGTTATCGAAGTGATCATCCAATCACAACGAAAATTTGCAGTTCTCTTTTTATCTCAGAGTCAGACTTAAAGATCTTTACAATTGCAAGGAATAGAGGTATCTCCACAGGATCTTATCCCAAAGATCACATATTTAAGAGAAACCACGATTATACACACATTTTTCAAATAACCAAGGTCAGATTTGCACAACTTAGCAAACTGAAATTTTTACCCTAGATTTCAAAAGTATAAACACAAGAATACTTATCTCGATGAAATCATTTGGTTGCAGCCATCGAATTCAAACTTCATCCAATAGTAGCTTGAACTATCAATAGATGAGCTCTTGACAACAAGATCGTAAAGACGACCATTGATGTCCATCAAGACTGCAAGGACGTATATTGTCCTCTAGATTAAGCTAAACCACACCAATATTGAATACTGCCAATAAGCTCGAATTTGCCAGATAACATGAACTTCGTTTACGAACATGAAGCAATCACCCAAGCAGCACACGACATGATAATATCTTAAAGATCCAATACGTGGCAACAGAGTGAACCACACTTCTCAGAATACATGCATACTTCTGAACCTTCAATAATCATATGCTTGAAAATAAGCCCAACTCCAAGGTGATAGTAACCAATACCATGAATATGGACCAACAGACGACAACCATAGAACCACCGATATATGATGCCGCGGGCGAATGGAGAAGGACGATGCCAATATCGTGCTCCACCATTTCAGTGGTGTCGCACATAACCAATGACTCCAGACTAACGAGTGATGAGATTTGTTCCATCACCTGTGATTTGGAAGCAGCGAAGGGAGGTCCTCTTGCTTGACAGAAAACTATATGCTTGATACCTCAAGCGACACTACCCAAAAGCGCTCTTCTATAAGAATCGTGACTTCTGAATCGAGATATGAGAGATAGCAGGAGCCTGTAACTTTGCCACAATTCGGCTCTGATCGCCCACCTAAATAGATGATATAAATCCTCAAATCCGATGACTGGAATACGTGAATCCAGACAACACTCATCGTAATCCCGGCGACACTAATCCAACATATAAGAGATCGCATGGCTTCAAAAGGTTAGAGCAAAGACAAACCTCAAACAGGGGTCCCGGCGAAGTCAAACCCTTACACTGGAGGGAGATTGCATGAAGCCTTTCTAAGGTCTGAAGCCTAGGACTTCACATGTCAGGGCCTTTTATTATTAGTTTCTCCTGCTTCTATTATTCTGATCGTTGCTTTCTTTCTCATTGCTGGTTGGTTATCTGAACATGATAAATCATTTAATATTTGGTATTGATTGATTTACTCTTGGTAAGGTGACCATCGGGCATATTTCTGAATAACATATACTTCTCCTTGCTGAATCACATAGCATTATGAGTTCCAGGTAGGACGGCGACTAGGGTTCAACAGACATCCACGATTTTCTCTGCTCCTTTGATTACCCGTCCATCTCCAGGTCACCACATTTATTATTAATGTTGATTTGAATAAAAGAAGATTCCATAGGCACAACGACTAGTAAATAAAGAGGGAAGGAAGCGTCAGTTACAAGACTAATCGCACT
>VDFB02094159.1:0-11228 GCA_007258455.2 Sequoia sempervirens
TATTTCTGAATGATAACTTTCTTTCCAGGTTGAGTTATATGAGTAACACATCTTATGTGGATCATTTATGACTGTCTCCTAGGGTATTGGCATTTTTCTTTTGAACAAGGTGGCTAACAGTTTCTGCGTTCTTCAATATACATTTTTGCTATGTTGCATGTTTGATTTTCTGCATCTATTAGAGGAGTAGATTAAATTTGTTTTAGATCAAACATGGAGGAAAGTGTGTAATATCAAGGGATTAGTGAAGCATATGGTCATGGGTGATTCTCTTTCTCGGACAAATTACTGTTAGGCAGTAATTTTATTATTTTTCAGTCCTCTGGTTATGAGTTTCTATTGTCATAAGGAAATATTTACATTGTTGAGTTTGACTCTGTTGCCCAGAATAAAGCACCGATCTAGAATCTATTTGCTTTCGAGGTTGATCACGAGGAAGGCATGGTGGTGCCATGCAAATCTTGCATCCCTGCCAAAATATTGTTCTTTTTTAATTTTGTTTTATTTTCAATAAGGGCTCGAGGCATTTGGAGAATAATATTTTAATTTGCAACAATGTAGATTCCCTGGGTGTGAAATTGTAAATGTAAATCGCATGGGAAATAAGTCTTGGTAAAACAGTGAAAACATCTTGGAGGGGAATATGCCTTTTTGGTGTCCATTTTTGGAGAAGGTCAAAATTTTTTTTATGCATGTATATGTGTCATAAAATGTCATAATATGGGCTGCAAAGGAATCTTACATGTTGCTTGCATGTATTTGCATGTTGGCCACAAGCTTTGCATGTTGTTGCATGTCTAAAGTCGTATCTATGAGACCCAGTCTTAGTAAAATGGGCATAACTTTTTCATACGGCAGCGAAATTAAGAATTTCAAAATGATTCGGAAAGCTGGAAAGAAGGTGCACCAATCCCAAAAATTGTTTGAGGATTTTCTAAAAAATGGAAGATCGTTCTTAGGAAGAATGTGACGGGTTTTCTTGGTGGTTTTGTGGAGGTTGTTTTGAGAAACCAATGGCGGTTTCTTCTCTCACAACTTCTATATATTGATGCTGTTCATTTGGAGAAGGGGGCTTTTGAGAAGAAAAGTTTTTGCATATTTAGATGCTGTTGGAATGAAACTAGAAATGTTGAGTTACAGATTTTTGTATGTGTAAAGCCCATGATGTATGGGAGCATATGAGCTCCGTGATTATGTAATTCATTTTCAGATTTGAAATCAAGATATGTTGCATATTTCTTTTCCATATTTGTTGTTAATGTTTATTTGCAGCCTTCTTGCATAGTGGTGAATGTGTGCATGGTTTTAGATTTGAAAGTGGAGAGTTTTCCCTCTTGCATCAAATGGTATCAGAGCCATAAGATCTTGAGAGTGCCGAGTATGCACTAGGACCTGTGGGTGAAGAGTGTTGAAGAGTGAACCTTTGAATTTGTGAGATAAATAGAGAGTTATGAGAATATTTGTCTATTGCAGATATGAAAAAGGATCTGTGACTATTATCCTCCAGTAGAGGTTAAGGCTGGGTAGAAGGTGCACGAGAGAGAGGTGTGTCTTCCAGAAACCATCTATTGGGTAGAGGATAATCAAGAGTGAGTTTGTTGCAGGGAGAACCTATGATTGTAGAAGGTTGAAACCCTGAAGTGAGAAAAAATGTTGCAAGGAGGACTTGTAACTGCAGAGGGACTTGTGAGTCTCTGAAGATGTCTTTAAAGAAGAGGAAAGGATGGGTCATGAGAAGGCCTGTGAGGATTTTACCTATGGAAGAGTGGAAAGAGGGAAGCTTTACAAAATGGACTTTTGAAGAATTAAAGAAGATTGAGGCTCGAGTAGAAGCTTTGGAAAGACATTACTTTACTGATAAATTTGCGATCCCAGAAAAGAAGAACAAAAATGCAATAGTAGAAGTGGCAACAGATAAGAAGGTTGAAGAGGAATATGTGGGCATGAAGGAGTCCCTTTATTTTTCTAACAAAAATAAATCTGCAAGTCAATTTGTGTATGCAGGTGAAGAGAAGAAAGAGGAAAAACAAATATTTGACAATGGGGACAGCGAAAAGAAGAAAGAGAAAATGAAGAGTTGCAGCCCTATGATGGAAAGCGCATGGGGAGAAAGTCATGTGGGAACAACCCACACAAATGCAGTTGAAGGAAAGCAAGAAAATAAGAAAGGAAGAAGGAAGGAATGGAGAAAGAAAGAGATAGAAATATATGTGCATCTTATTGAGGACAGAAAGGAAAAGGAAGTTGCAAGCATTGGAAAAGAGGTTGTAGCAGCAAAAATAGAGGTATTATCTCATTTTTGTGAGTTTTGCAAAGAAAATACTAATTTGCATGTAAAAAAGATAAAGGAATATGTTGCAAAATGTGATTGTGAAGTTGGGGGCAGCGATTGGTCCTCAGAAAGATATAGATATAATGAATAAAATGACGCCATTGAGTGCAAGGGAGGAGGTGGAGGAAGAGAACAACAAGATTGTAGTAGAAATTCAAGAAGAAAAACTTGGGGCAGCACTAGAGAAACAAGAAAACACACAGGTAAAAGGTTATTTCTGTGATATTTGTATAAATGAGTTTGATGTTATATTACTTTCACAAGAATTTAATGAAATTATGGATATAGAAATGAATGTAAGAGATAGTATTGTCATAAAAGAAGGTGAAGTTGGAGAGATAGAGAATAGTCATGTTACAAATAAGTTTGTTCTTCATGAGGATGTGGAGATGATTCAAAATTTGGAGCAACAATGTGAACAAGAATGCATAAAAAATGTCTTAAGTGAAAGAGGTGAAAGAGCAGTAAAAAATAAAGAAGAAGATGAATTATTAATGCAGATTGCAGCAATAGAGAAGGAGTGGCTTGTGTTAACAATAGGTGAAACAAAAGTTGCAACAAACATTGAGGTAAAGTTTGAACTCTCAGAATTATTTGCTGATAAAGAAGAGGTTGATTTAGATAAAAATGACATGGTTTACAATAATGGATATGAGATTGATACAATAGTAGGAAAAGATGAGAAGATTAAGATATTTGATGATATTTCAAAATCTGTTGAAGTTCTTGTTCATGCTGATTTATATTTTGATGAATTAGTGAAAGAAGGTGAGATGGGAAAGATGGTTAGGGGCAGCAATAATAGGTTACAGATTGAAAAACAACAAGGAATGATAAATTTTGTTGACATAGAAGAAGAGGAAGATGAAGGAAGACAAGGTATGAAAGAAGTACAAATAGAATTCTTTGATTTCTACAAATTTTTCAATGGCAATTTGTATGCAGATATTGAGAGTGAAGAAGTAGGGTGGAAAGAACAACATTGGAATTTTGAAATGAATTTTATGAGGGGGAGAAAGAGAGGAAGGATGAAAGGAGGAGGAGAGGAAGTTTCAAGGTAGGGTGAAGAAAAAGAAACAGATGGTAGATAAGGAGGAAAGATGGCTGAAGAACAAACACCGAATTTTTAAATGTTCATGAGCTCCAACTCATGAAACATTTCTTCTGACCTCGGATGTTTGATGCAGGAGCATCCTGGGGTGCCATGCAATCTTGCATCACCAAAAATATTGCTCTTTTAGTTTTTGTTTATTTTCAATAAGGGCTTAGGCATTTGAAGAATAATATTTTAATTTGCAACAATGTAGATTCCCTTGGTGTGAAATTGTAAATGTAAATCACATGGGAAATAAGTCTTGGTAAAACAATGAAAGCATCTTGGAGGGGAATATGCCTTTTTGGTGTCCACTTTTGGAGAAGGTCAAAAATTCTTTTATGCATGTATATGTGTCATAAAATGTCATAGTATGGGCTGCAAAGGAATCTTACATGTTGCTTGCATGTATTTGCATGTTGGCCACAAGCTTTGCATGTTGTTGCATGTCTAAAGTCGTATCTATGAGACCCAGTCTTAGTAAAATGGGCATAACTTTTTCATACAGTAACAAAATTAAGAATTTCAAAATGATTCGGAAAGCTGGAAAGAAGGTGCACCAAACCCAGAAATTGTTTGAGGAGATTCTCAAAAATGGAAGATCGTTCTTAGGAAGAATGTGACGGGTTTTCTTGGTGGTTTTGTGGAGGTTGTTTTGAGAAACCAATGGTGGTTTATTCTCTCACAACTTCTATATATTGATGCTGCTCATTTGGAGAAGGGGGCTTTTGAGAAGAAGAGTTTTTGCATACTTAGATATTGTTGGAATGAAGCTAGAAATGTTGAGTTGCAGATTTTTGTATGTGTAAAGCCCATGATGTATGGGAGCATATGAGCTCCATGATTATGTAATTCATTTTCAGATTTGAAATCAAGATATATTGCATATTTCTTTTCCATATTTGTTGTTAATGTTTATTTGCAGCCTTCTTGCATAGTGGTGAATGTGTGCATGGTTTTAGATTTGAAAGTGGAGAGTTTTCCCTCTTGCATCAAGTATGTATGTATACCGCCTAGTTCCACACGCCAGTGTGTGCAAATTCATTGGGAATAGCAACGTCACCAACATGGAGATGTTTGGGGCTTGCGCTAGCAGCTCTTCCATAGTGAATTACTCCCTTCGAACGAAAGTGAGTGAGCAGCAACTGTGTCGTCTGAGCTGCGTTCACCTGAGCACGACAATATTCCCACCATCAGTCATACTAATCTAATCTTCCTGCTAACGACACATTAAATGACTTCTTTACCGATCCACTTCCGCTCATTGCTAAAATTGTACTGCACCCTTGATACATTCCCACATGGAACCTTCGACCTGTAGTAGAGTAACCTAAACCAGTTAAATACTTCTCTACATACTAGTTAAAAAAAAGACAAAAATTGTCCTTATGCTCAGAAAGATAAATATTAATGAAAGGGGAGAAGGAGAAAAGAATGGAGTATGATTCAACCAGAGATATCTACAGCAGGTATGTCCTTGTAAGGTTGGAATACTCCCTTAGCGAGAAATACATTGAGTTCTGCTTCGCCGGAAACCCCAGACCGTAATGCTCGCCTCTTGCATTAATCCTCTTGATCTTTTCGGCCACCCCTTTAGGAATCTCACCATTGGAGAGAAAAGGAAAGGCAATTAATAAGAGCAGGAGAAGAACAGAGCTGTGGAAAGCCATAGCAAATTCACTGAGCGAAATCGAAAACCGCTTACTGTGTGTGTTGAGACTCTTGGATCTTCACTCCTATTTATAGCACAGATTGCTTAGATTGTCCAAATGAAAGATGGCTTAAGAGCTTAATTAATCACACCTAATCTTGTAGCACGTGGAAATGGAAGAAAGCACGTTAGGGATAAGGTTGCAGACACACGCCAAATACTCTCTGTGCACTGAAAAGAATGGGCTGTTCAATCATTTCTCTATTCCTGTGTGTAAAAATGTATGTATATTTACTAAAGAGTTAACAGCTAAGGCGACATTCCAGCTAAATACTAAAGGTAGATAACGGATATTGATAACTAACGTCAAATCACATTATAAAATATATGGACCAGGTTGATTCAATGATAATCTTTTCTGATACAACTGCAAATTATTTCTCTAAGATACTTTCCACTCAGAAAAAAAATCTTTCTTGCTCACCTTTTTCATGCAAGGAAGCAAAGGTGTGTGTGGAATCACTTCCTATGCTAATCTTGGAGAGGACGATTATGCAAATTCAACTAACTATTATAGAGATTTCAATGGACAATAAACATGTACAATGAAATATCACAATAAACTCATAATACAGTAATTACCATGGGGAAACCCTTTTAGGAGAAAAACCCCACCCTCCAAAACCCGCACAATGTATTATCAAATCAAGAAGATTACAATACACTTGCAATGCAAGTTCTTATAGGAGTGCATCACCACAACTCAAACTTAGACTCAGAGAGACTCCTTCTAGCACTCAGTCTTGCAAATTGAACTCGATGATTCAAACACCTCCCCAAGCCCTCCTTTTATAGTGATTTACAACCTATAAACCATTTGTGGTTTTACAAAACCATGGGCAAAAACAACCATGCCACATATTACCCACTTGTCATTTGTAACTTCCAAGATGGGAAAACAACCAAGTTAAAAAAGTATTTTCATCCATAATTGTGTCCTCTAGTTTAGACCCCCATTAAATTCATACAATGAGTTGTTTATACTCTAAAAACAAACCTCCTATATTCTAATAGGGACAAGGCACATTTTTAACAACTCATATACCTTTTTCCAACACATAAACATGTGGAGAACTACCACAAACAAATTCTATAATTTTCTGAAAAAAGGCTTGCAAGGTTGAAACATGATTCTCAACATTCTCCCACTTGTCGAACACCTTGCAGGAGTCATGGGATCCAAAGTGTCATGGACTTAATTGCTAGGGGCCAAGAGCCCCATAGACTCTGAACACCATTTGAATTTCTCTGTGCTCACGGGCTTAGTTAATGCATCAACAACATTCACCAAAGTCTCCACCTTCTCTAGCTTCACCTTGCCGTCCTCGACCATATCTCTCACAAAATGATATTGTACATCAATGTGCTTGGTCCTAGAATGAAATGTCGGGTTCTTTGCTAGATAGATTACACTCTGACTGTCACTATAAATTTTCACTGCACCTTGTTTGAACTCTATATCTAAACACAATCTCTTTAGCTAGATGGCTTCCTTGCAGGCATGCGTAGCTACCATATACTCTACCTCTGTAGTGGACAAAGCGACCACAACTTGTCACTTGCTCATCCAACTGATTGCACCACCGAATAATGTAAACACATATGCACTAGTGGATCTTCTTTTATCAACATCACTAGCCCAGTCTGAATCCACATAGCCTTGAATATCCAAGGAATGCTCATTTCCTATTCCATGGAAACATATAGAGTACTCTGAGGTACCCCACAAGTATCTAAAAACTCTTTTTACTGCATCTCAATGTGCTCTTCCTAGATTAGACATGTAACGGGAAAGTACTCCCACTGCTTGGGCAATGTCTGGTCTTGTATAGACCATAGCATACATCAAACTTCCAACAACACTCTGATATGGTATTCGACTCATCTCTTCCATCTCCAATGGGGATGTAGGACATTGTGAGCTAGAAAGATTTGTTCCCATAGTAACAAGAACACTCAATGGTCTGGAATCCTGCATATTGAATCTTCTCAGAATAGTACCAACATACTTACTCTGGCCTAGCCAAAGCTTTCTATTTTTCCTATCTCTTATAATCTCCATTCCCAGAATATGCCTTGCTGCACCAAGATCTTTCATTTCAAACTTTGCTGAGAGCTGAAATTTTAATTCTGCAATCCAACCTTTTCCTTTGCCAATAAACATGTCATTAACATATAAGGAAATAACCAGTAAATAATCACCATCAGACTTGTAATATATACAGTGATCAGATTTAGATCGCATAAATCCCAAACTCAAAACATATGTATCAAACTTCTGGTACCACATCCTAGGACTTTGTTTTAAACCATACAAGGATTTCTTCAACTTACAAACCAAATGACTTTTACCTTTCACCACAAAGTGCTCTGGCTGTGTCATATAAATTTCTTCCTCCAAATCTCCATGAAGGAAAGTTATTTTCACATCCATCTACTCAACCTCTAGATCATAAGTAGCTGCAATAGAATGTAAAAATCGAATGGATGTCATTTTTGCTACAGGAGAAAAAATTTCACCATAATCAACTCCTGCAACCTAGGAGTAACCTTTTACAACCAAACATGCTTTATACTTCTCAATGCTTCCATCTGAACCCATCTTCCTTTCAAACACCCATTTACAACCAACAGGCTTCCGTCCTTCAGGCAATGGTACAAGGTCCCATGTGTCATTCTTCTTAAGAGCTACCATCTCTTCTTCCATGGCTATTTTCCAGGACTCTGAATCATTCATACCAAGAGCCTCTTCTACAGATATAGGTTCATCAATATTAGCATTCAAAGCAAATATACACCTCCAATCATTAGGAGAATATCCATACCTTTCTGGTGCTTTCCTCTGTCTATTAGACCTTCGAACAAGATCTGGTTCAAGTTCAGGTTCTCCCTCTTCCTCTGATGATTCAGAACTCGTAGAGCTCTCCTCAACTTCTTGTCTTTCTAAGGGCCTTGATTCAACTTTCTCAAGTGTAGTAGGCAGTTGAATCACATCTTTCTTTTCTTCCATCTATTTTGGCTGCACTATAATAGAAGAAGGCCTAGTTGAACTCTAAAAATAACACTTCTGGAATAAAATACCTTTTGTGCAACATGATCCCAAAGCTCGTATCCTTTCACACCATAACTATATCCGATGAAGATACAGTTGACAACTTTGTTGTTCAATTTTGTTTGCTTCTCCTTTGGCACATGAGCATAAGCCTCACAACCAAACACTCTCAGATGTCTAAGTGAAGGCTTGTGGCCAAACCATGCTTCCATTGGTGTCTTATCAACAAGAGCTAATGTAGGAGACCTGTTTATCAAGTAGCAAGTAGTGGCTATAGCTTCAGCCCAGAACTTTTGTTCCAGTCCAGCTCCACTCAACATACTCTAGCCTTCTCCATCAAAGTCATGTTCATTCTTTCTGCAACTCCATTCTGTTGTGGAGAATACAAAGTCGTCTTCTCCCTTTTAATACCACAATCTTTACAAAATGTGTCAAAATCATTAGAGCAATATTCACCACCATTATCAGTTCTCAAACACTTTATCTTCTTTCCAGTCTGCAACTCAACCATTGCTTTAAATTCTTTGAAACGACTGAAAACTTAAGCTTTACTCCTAAGAAAATAAACCCATGTTCTTCTACTGAAATCATCAATGAAAGAAACATAATAAACTAATCTACCAATAGAAGAAAAATCAACTAGACCAAATACATCTGAATGGACAAGATCCAAAATACATGAAGACTTATCAGAACTCGAGTAAAACTGAATACAATTTTGTTCACCATAGATACAATGCTCACAAAAATTGAACTCAAGATTGTAGTCATTCAACCCATCAACAAGTTTTTTATTTTTCAAGGTCTGTAGACCCTTCTCACCTATGTGGCCAAGTCTTTGGTGCCATAACATGGTCTTCTCTGCAAGCAACTTTGATTCGATAGATAGAGCACCCTTGGGTACCCAAAAACCACAACCATCTATTGAAAGAGAAACCCTCTCCTTCTCCAACAAAGTAGTCCTTTTCACAATCTTATCAGAAGTACTATTGCACTCAACTGTGCATGCATCGAGCTGGCACAATGTACCCAATCTGCTTCCTCTTGCTATTACCATAGCACCTCTCATCATTTTCACACCTACTTCAAAAAACTGTACAAGCACACCCACATCTATTAGTTTGCTAACAGGTAACAAATTTCTTGCTAGTCCCAAGATATGCAAGACACCATCAAATCTTCTAATTCTACCATCAAAAAATTTCACACGAATAGTTCCACGACCAATAATATCAAGAACAAAGTTATCACCCAAATACACCTTACCACCATCAAAATTTTCATACTTACTAAACCAGTTTCTATTAGGAGTCATGTGGAAAGATGCACCTGAGTCTATCAACCATGCATTGTCACCTGCATGAGTGGCCAAGGCTGCAATGAAAGCATCTCCATCTTCCTTCTCGGACTCAGAATCAAAATCTTGCTTCTTCTTCTTCTTCTTCTTCTTCTTCTTCTTCTCCTCTTTGCAGTCCTTTCAGAAGTGTCCAGGTTTGCCACAATTCCAGCAGATTGCCTTGGACTTACCAGGAGATTTTGATCTTCCCTTATTCTTGGACTTAGAATGGCCATGCTGCTTTTCATTCTTGCCTCTTTCTTTTGGTCTTCCTTGAACACTCAAAGCCTCTTTGGCATTCAGAGAGACTTTCCTTCTCATCTCCTCATAAAGTAGAGAACCAACAATGTCCTCCATCTTCAAGACAACTGAAGTGCTCCCTATGGCCATGACAAGGCTATCCCATGAGTCTGGCAATGAACATAGCAAGATTTAGCACCTTTCTTCTTAATCCATTTTCACCCCAACTAAGGTCAACTGAGTCACCAACATATTGAATGTTTCAAGATGCTCAGAAATTCATCCACCTTCTTCCATTCTCAAGAAATACAACTTCTTCCTCAAGAAAATCTTATTCACAAATGATTTTGCTTGATAGATCTCACTTAGCTTCTTCCAAAGCTTCTTTGTAGTAGATTCTTCATGGACATTAATCAGAATTGAGTTTGCAAGACACAATCTGATGAGACCTTTAGCTTTTGTATTAGTCACATCATATTGTGCAGCTAAAGTTGGATCTGCGGGCCTCAGCGTATTCTCATCCACCGCATCCCATAGATCTCAATCAATTAACAGATCTTCCATCTTCAGCTTCCACATCTCAAATTTTGTGCCAAAAAACTTCTCTACATCAATTCTCCCCGACGTGCTTGCCATCTTTACAATCCTGCAATACAAAAAATAAAATACTCTACACAAGCTCCCACTCAAACCTTGATTAGCTCAAAAAACCCTGTACCCAACAAATATAACCAAAACTAGCCAGGCTCTGATACCACTTGTAAGGAAGCAAAGGTGCGCGGAATCGCTTCCTACACTAATCTTGAGAGGACGATTATGCAAATTCAACTTACTATTACAGAGATTTCAATGGACAAATAAACATGCATAAATGAAATATCACAATGAACTCATAACACAGTAATTACCATGGGGAAACCCTTCCGGGAGAAAAACCCCACCCTCCAAAACCCGCACAATGTATTATCAAATCAAGAAGATTACAATACACTTGCAATGCAAGTTCTTACAGGAGCGCATCACCATAACTCAAACTCAGACTCAAAGAGACTCCTTCTAGCACTTAGTCTTGCAAACTGAACTCGATGATTCAAACACCTCCCCAAGCCCTCCTTTTATAGTGATTACAACCTGGAAACCATTTGTGGTTTTACAAAACCATGGGAAAAAACAACCATGCCACATGTTATCCACTTGTCATTTGTAACTTCCAAGATGAGAAAACAACCAAGTTAAATAGCATTTTTGTCCATAATTTTGTCCTCTAGTTTAGACCCCCATTAAATTCATACAATGAGTTGTTTATACTCTAAAAAAAACCCTCCTATATTCTAATAGGGACGAGGCACATTTTTAACAACTCATATACCTTTTTCCAACACCTAAACATGTGGAGAACTACCACAAACAAATTCTAGAATTTTCTGAAAAAAGGCTTGCAAGGTTGAGACACGATTCTCAACA
>VDFB02094161.1:0-16227 GCA_007258455.2 Sequoia sempervirens
ACCAATATGTTTCATCATATTATTTTTTCTCAACTGTTTGAACTTCCCCATAACAAACTATTCTTCATGATATTATTTTTTCCAATTCCCCATACCAACCTATTCATTATCATAGTTTGCTTGTTCTATTCTCCATATTTTAAAGTTCCATTTAATGTTGGTTTTCCAACATCTATCATTTTCCTGTGACTATTAAGTGTTTTTCTAATAGGTCTTTTCCAATTTACCTTGACCAAAAAAGTTTAGATATCAACATCTATGTATGTGAAATTACTTACAAAGAACATTCAAAGACAAGAACCTAGTTCAAGTCAAATGCATATATAGATTTGAGTTTGCAACATATTCCTGCTTACCTGAAATTTTATCACTATCTAGACAAGGTGTAAAAAAAATTTCTATGTAACAATTGGCTTCTCAATTAAAAATTCAAGCTACATTATTTTCCACTAAATATTATAGACAAAATAGGGAAATTGTAAAACAACTATTGAAAAAAAAACTTAAGAATCATAGGTAAATCACAGATGATCGAAAACCCACACTAAACATATTCATACAAGACAAGCAGTCTGTGTAAGAGTTGGGTTGTCAATTCAAAATCTGAGCTACATTCTTTGGCACCAAACCCACATTAAATAGAACTCATAAAACCAATGAGTAGCAACAACCTGTAAAAAATGCCTATAACACCACATACTTAATCAAAAATTAGAGCTACATTGCCTGGCACTAAATATTATAGAAAAACAAAGAAATTGTAAAAGAGCTATTACATGACAAATCCTATTCATGGCTGGGTTGACAAAAATCCCTTCAAAAACTTCAAACAAATAAATTGAATAGATAAAAGAGATATTAGAAAGAATAACACTTAACACCCACCAAACTAATTTGATCTCCAACATGTTTATGCTTTCATACTAACCCTGCACACACACACAGACACACACACACACACACATATATATATATATATATATATGCAATCACTCCTATGTTAATTTGTAGTTGGTTCTATGTTAATGAGTCTAATGAAAAAGATGAACACAAATAACTAAAAAAATAAACGGAGGGCGATAAAATTACTAACCCTAACCATATTTTTTGATGAAAGAAACAAGATTTAGCTACAATTGCTCCTATGGTACAACGGGTATAAGGAAAAATATGCATAGAGATAACTACAAACAATAAACAAGGGATGAAAATAATTGAAATATGATGGGGAGATCGTTGGGTGGTGACGATAGTGGTGGAAATTTTTCAAATTCTGAAAAGGTGGGATATCAGGATGATGCTTCAGGTAGTAATAGCGGATGGGATGTTGATGAGAGGGTGATGTTAGACAAGGCCCTTGCTGCAGGTAAGCTGGGTGGGTCCCCTTTAGTGGCTAATGTTTTTTCTATCAGTAAAGGGGCTTCGAAGAATGTGTGTCTGATGCATTCCCAGGTGTTGGGCTCTGAAAAAGTGGTACTTGGTTTTGATAAGTCAGGGTTTGGCTTGTCTTCAGATGGGTGTGATGGGACTCCTTTTGTGGAGGGTCTTGGGGTTGACAAGACTAAGAATGCTTTCTTGTTGAGCTCTTCTCTTGATTGGTCTTATCTGTTTGGTTCTAAGCCTAAAGGAAAAAGTACTTCCCCTCCGGTGCCTTTTTTTGCTAATAAAAAGATTGGGGAGTACTCTGTTTCTATTCTGGACAGTATTGTTGAGAAAAGAATGTCTAATATGGACATGGCTTTGTTGGGTAAATTTGTTGGTCCTCAACCTCATAATGAGCTGGTGCACAAGTTTATTTTAAATCATTGGAAACCTAAAGGACAAGTTGATGTGGCTACTATGGCCAAATGTTTCTTCTCTTTTTCCTTTAATTGTGAAGATGATATGGTGACAACATTGACGAGTGGCTCATGGTTCCTTGGAAAGTCTTCCTTGATGCTAAAGAAGTGGGAAACAATATTTAATTTGAACTCATTCTCTTTCTTGGCTGCTTTGGTTTGGGTTAGATTGCTTGGTCTCCCATTGTAATTTTGGGATGAGGAGGTGTTTAAGGTGGTAGCCAATACGTTTGGTTGTTTGCTATCGATAGACCAAATGAAAACTTCTAGGAAGCGGTTGGTTTATGCTTGATTTTGTGTAAATGTAGAGAAATTAGCTGATTTTTCTTCTATGATTAAGATTAACTCTAAACTTGGGGTGTGGGAGCAGTTGGTTGGATTAGAGGAAAATCCCTTTTCTTGTTTCCACTGTAAAAAATTGGCCACTAGGCTAAAAAATGTCATCTCAAAGTACCTAAGCAGATGACCAAGCAATGGAGAGAGAAAGAGAAACCTCTAGCTCAGGAGGTGGAGTTTGTAAATCCTCCTGCTCAGGAGGTGGAGCCTGAAGGAGTGCCCTCCTCGGAGGTTCGTGAGGACACACACCTAGATGGGGCTGATAAGGTGGATTCTTTTGCATGTCTACTCGCTCAAGGGGAAATGAATCAAGATTTGGGATAGGCTGAAAAGGATTGCTCACCCCCTATGTTTACTGAGGAAAGGATTGTGATGTTGGAGGAAAATCATTTGTCTATGATTGTTGAATCTAGATCTTCTCCTAGGGGGATTCCTCAAAGTGTGGTGTCAAAAATAGAGGGATTGGAATTGAGGCCTGATGATATGGCGTATGTGGAGTAAAAGGAAGTGGAGGGTCTGAGCCGTGTGGTAGAGGATGACCTCTAGCTAATGTTGCTAGGGAGAAGGAGAGTCAGATGGATATAGCTGATGGTAAGCAGAGAACTCTGCTGGATATGTGCTCTAAGAGAACTTCCTATAAACTCCCATGAAGATTATCTCCTGGAATATGAGGGGTCTGAATCACCCTCATAAGCATGATCTCCTGGCTAATCTAGTAAGAGATCATTTCCCTAATATCATTTTAATTCAAGAAACTAAAATGGGTTTGGATAAACTCTCTACGTTGAAAATGAAGCTTTTAAAGGATTGTGGGATGCATTGTTTTGAGGTAGTTGGTGCTTATGATGGGATTGTGAATTTTTGGAATCTTAGGGTGATTAGAGGTGTGGAGGTTCTTAATGACAGTAACCATGTGGCAACCTCTTTTTTCCACCTTCATGATAAGTTTTCTTGGACTTTGTCTAATATTTATGCTCCTAATTGTAAGAGTTCTAGGAAAAGGCTTTGGGAGAATCTCGCTTCTTTTAAAGAATGTCACAACATTAGTAATTGGTTGGTCATTGGAGATTTCAATACTCCTCTGCATGATGCTAATAAGTTGGGTGGCTTGCAAAATGTGGATGATACCACATTTGATCTAATGTAGTTCATTAATGACTCGACTCTTCTTGACTTGGATCTGAAAGGGTCTTCCTTTACATTGTCGAATAGGCGTGTGGGTAATGCCCTTATCCAGGTTAAGTTGGATCGTGCTCTTCTAACCCCTTAGTGGTTAGTCCACTACTCCTGCTCCCTCTCAGCTCTTACTAGATTGGGTTTGGATCACTTCCCCTTGGCTCTATCTGTGGATTTTTTGGGTGGCAAGAAGAATTTTCCTTTTAGATTTGAGAAAATGTGGACTTGTCATCCTGACTTGGGTATTTTGGTTAAGGACTGGTGGAATATTAATGTGGAGGGGTTGGCTATGTATAGAGTTGCTAAAAAGTTGGCTAATGTTAAGCATAATGTTAGAAAATGGAATCGTACCTCTTTTGGTCATATTTTTATAGAGAAAGATAGGGTTTCTAGGGAGGTTCACTCTATTGAGCAAGCCATTCAATCTTCTGGGTACGATCAGGATTTGATGATGAAGGAAAATGTTCTGATTTCCAAGTTGCATAATATAGTTGTGAAGGAGGAAGAATTTTGGAAGTAGCATTCAAGGATCATGTGGTTGAAAAGTTGTGATCGAAATACTAAGTTTTTTCATATCTCTACACTGAAACACAAGGCTTCTAATAGGATTAATCTGATTAACTATAATAATCAAGCTATGGAGAAGGATGTTGATTTGTAGCATGCTGCTACTTCCTATTTCTCTCAACTACTTTCAGTGGAGGGGGAGCTTGATTTGGCCTGTCAAGAGGATATACTGAGGGATATTCCCCAGTTGGTGGATGATGAGCTCAACAGGAAGTTAGTTCGTATTCCTACAATGGATGAAATTTGGGGTGTTGTTTTCTCCTTTGAAGATAATAATGCTCCGGGCCCGAATGGCTTTCCCATGTTCTTTTTTCAGTTTTTGTTGGAAATTATTGTGAAAGATGTTGTTGCAGCTACTAAGGAGTTTTTCAGATCAAGTTATCTTTTAAAGGAGTTGAACCCCTCCTTTATTATTCAGATTCCCAAAAAGCCTGGTGCTAATTCTTTTGAGGAGTTCCGACCTATCAGTCTTTGCAACTTGATTTATAATATTTTCTCCAAGGTTTTGGCATTGAGGTTGCATAAAAAAATTCCTCATTATTTCCCCTAAGCAAAACAGTTTTGTGGTTGGTAGGAAAATTTTGGACTCTATTCTCACTGTTCATGAGAGTATTCACTCTCTGACTGTCAATAAATAGGCTGGGTTTATCCTCAAGCTTGATTTACTTAAAGATTACGATAGAGTGGATTAGGGTTTTTTGTCTAAGATTCTTCTCTCCTTTGGTTTTGGGGAGAAAATGGAGGCTCTTGTTCTTCAACTTATTTTGACTCCTTGGTTCTCTGTGCTCATTAATGGGTCTCCTTCTCCTCTCTTTGATTTTTCCAGGAGTTTTAGGCAAGGAGATCCTATCTCTCCCTTCATGTTTATTATTATGGTTGAGTCATTGGGTTGTCTTATCCAAATATTTGTTAATTCTGGTCTTATGACAAGGCTAGCCCCTTCTTCTGCTAACCTTGTTTGTTTTCATCAACAATTTGTAGATGATTCTCTCTTGCTTGGGAAGGCATCTATTAAGGAAGATAAGGCTATCAAACAGATTTTTCATATGTATTAGGATGCTTCTAGGCAGAAGGTTAGCTTATAGAAGAGTTTTATTTTCTTTTTTAACACTCCGATTGAAAGACAAAATAGGATAGCTAGAATTTTGTAGTGCCAAATTGGTGAACTTCCCGCTTCTTACTTGGGGCTCCCCTTATGCTCTAAGGCTCCAGATTCCTTATGGAGGGGGCTGATTGACAAATTTAATTCCAAGTTGGTTGGGTGGAAGGGAGCTTTGTTGAGCCAAGCTGGCAAAGTTTAGTTGATCAAATCCACCTTTCAGAATATTTCGGTCTATGACCTTAGTCTCTTTCACATGCTGAGGAAATTTGTGGATATATTGGAAGGGATTCAAAAAAAATTCCTTTGGATGGGTGTTGAAGATAAAAAAATAACTCATTTGGTTGCTTGGGATGATGTCTGTCGGCCTAAGAAGGCTGATGGGCTGGGCATTTGCAAAATCAGAATGTTTAACATGGCTCTTTTGGGTAAACAGTTGTGGAACCTCTTGCTAGCCAAAAGTGAGTGGGTGAAAATTGCTTAGAGAAAATACTTACATGGTGTTGATGGAATTAGAGGTTTTTTATCTCATGAGTTTAATCCTCTAAATGGTTTTGCACTATGGAGTTGTATGTTGAAGGCTCAAAGACTTGTGGCTAAAGGTCTCTTTTGGCAGATGGGTAATGGGAGGAGTATTTTTTTCTGGGATGATAATTGGTATGGAAATGGGCCTCTAAAGGATGAGCCATGGGATCAACCCTTTATGTACCTTTGTGTGCAACAATTTGGCATATTTGTTGCTGACTATATTGATGGAGCGAGGTTGCTGGAGGAAGTTGCATGAGGTGGACCCTGGGCTGGAAATTATTTATAAGACTATTTCTTTGGTTCACATTCCTTCTTTCCCTTCTCCTGATAGGTTTGTTTGGAATCCTTCCTCAGTGGGTAACTTCTTTGTTGCTTTGACTTTTCATTTCAATGAGTCCTTTATTATCCTACCTCCTTTTTGGGCCTCTGTTTAGACCTCTAGGTTGATCCCTAATGGCAACATTTTCTTTTTTCTTTTGTACTAGAACAAAATTTTAACGACTAATAATTTGATTAAAAGAGGTTTCGTGATGCCCAACAGATGCTTTCTTTGTGAAAAGGAAGTGGAAAACAATTTTTATTTTTTTATTGGGTGTAGATATGTTGGTGTGATCTGGAATCATGTGCTCTCGCTTTGGAATCTTAGTTCAGTGTTTCCTAGTTCTATAAAAGATTTATGGTATCAATGGGTTGGCCATTCATCTAATCCAACTTTGTAGATTTTGTGGTCTCTCACTTTGCCTCATATGATTTGGGGGGTTTGGTTGGAGTGCAACAACAAAATTTTTAGAAATATGCTATTCTGGCTTTATCTATGGCTCATAAGATTTGTGTGGGTATTAAGGAAAATTTTCTTTCTAGGATCTCTTTTTATGCTGGTCAAAATATTATCCTCTATTCCTACAATATATCTTCTACTCAAAATTTGAAGTTACCCTGTGATATTTCTCTTCCAGTATCTAAAGGGAAATTTTACAGAGAAGATGTTACTTGGAAGGCACCACCATATGGTTGGGTTAAGGGTTGATGCAAGAAGTTGGGTACACAAAAAACTCAAAAAGTGGAAATGTTTTTGCTGTTTTTCAGAATTTGTCACACTTGGACTGAAAATTTGAGACACTTCCACAATGAATCTTAAAAAAAGTCAGTAATATGAAATTTAGAATTTTGAATCTAGTTTCCAAATATATAAATTATTAAAATACCCAGTTTATAGAAATTAAATTTTGATAAAGATCTATAAAAACCACTTTTTAAAAGTCTGTTTTTAACCATACCAAGCAGGTGTACGGACAACACTTTTTGACCCAAATAAAATTATTTTGCTAATTCCTTTTAGGAAAAGAGAGCTAACAACATGAAGTTTGGGCTGGATTTTTTTTTGTAATTTTTGATTGAATATATATTTTTTTATTAATTTTTTATTGGCCTTAATTGATGTTTTTTTCAAATCAACGTGTACGGACAACATAATTGGACCTAAACAAAACATTTTTTGACTCTTTTTTTTTTCATTGTGTAGAGAATTGTCTGAAGTTTGGGACCATATAATTTTTTTTATAAGAAACTTAACCAATACAAAGTTAGTAAAAAACCAAAAAAACCTGATCTTTCAAGTTTAAGGCCTAGTTTGCTTAGAAATTAATTAAAAAATAACAAACTTAATCCAATTTTAACAAAAACTATATATCTAGAAAGTAGACATTGTGTTCTCTAATGGGTTTTAATTTTATAGACTAATTCAGAAAAAAAGTTCATCATCTATGTTGTCAAAGTTGGACATTTTTTTTCAGTTTGCCTTAGTTTTTTAGTTGCAGGTCAAAAGCTAAGGCTCGGATTGCCAAGCCTTTCCCAAGCCTAAAACCGGGGCTAGATTTGGTTTGGGAGATCAACTTTTAAATAACGCGTATGTGTTATAGAAACGCGTACGCGTTATTTAAATAAAACGCGTACGCGTTTCATAACGCATACACGTTATGTTTTGCCCATTGGCAGAAAGCAACGCGTACGCGTTTTAAAAATATAATGCGTACGCGTTTGTATAATAGCCATTTTTTCCTAATTTGAAAAATACTGTTAAAACACGATTTTCCTGCAACATTCTTTTTCTGCAGTACGGACCGAAAGTGTCATTTTCTGCGTTTTTTATTGCAAATTTGTCTTGTGCAGGGCATATTCTATTCAAATTGTTGGAAGAGTAAAAGTGCAAGTTAAATTTTTTGAAGTGGAATCAAGTGCAAGAAATTTTTACAAGAAGATTTGGAAAAAGTGAATTTTTGGATGTACTCATGATGATTTTGTACTTCAGAGTTTATAGAAAAAATAATTTTCATAGTACATAGTTTTATTTGAATATTTGAAGGAGGTGGCAATTTTAAAATAGGTTTCTTGAATTATTCTTTTTGTCATCAAAGAGGGTTTGGTAACCATGGGTGATAAGAAAAGACAAAGAAAAAGATGTAGGAAGGTAATGACACCCGAAGAAATTCAAGCAAATAAAGATAAGGAGGTAAAAAGACAAAGGGAAAGGAGACAAAGGATTCATCAAATGAAAGATTTGGAAGCATCTAGTTCTAAGAATGTCGAAGAGGAAGCCATGAATGATGAAATCAATGTAGATGATGCAAATGTGGAGATGGTGAATATGGAAGAAAATGCAACTATGGAGACAAACCCAAATGTGCCTTCAACTTCAACTTTGAATGATATGCAAATAACTTCGGGTGTGTCTTCAAATCCACCTCCCAATGATATGGAAAATGTGCCTATTCAAACAATCTATCCAGGTATGTCTTCAAACCCAAGTTTTTATAATATTGATATTGCTTGTTTAGAAGAAGCTGGATACACAATTGATGAGATTAATAATACTAGGGTTGAAACAATACGTAAACAAGAAAATGATGAAATTATATCTTATGAGAATGTAAATGAGAATGAAATCCCTAATATTGATGAAAATGAGAATGAAATCCCTTTTACATTTGAAAATTAAAATGAAACCCCTTGTGTGAATGAAAATGAAACTCCATCTATGGATGAAGTTGAAAATGTTTTTTTAACAATTGAAACAAATGTGTTAAATAACCTTCGTGGTAAAGTTTCTTCAAGACAAATTAGAAATTATGGAAATAAAATATATAAAATGTTTTTTTATAGAAAGAAATTAGGATTCCAATGTCAACTCATGGTGCAATTGATGAGAATGTTTAAAATGAGAAAAGTGATGGAAAAATTAGGTGTTTTTGTAAAACCAAAAAAGAAAGATGATTCAGTAGAACAAGTCATATCTAGTGTTGCTAATGCTATTGATGTTATTGGTAAGAAAAACTGATCAAAAGATAAGAATGCGGCTCGCCGTACAATAACAATTGCTCTAGTTGATAAAATAGCTTCAAATAAAAGAATGTTAAGTAAGATTAGTAAATGTATAAACTTAAATCCTAGAACTTTGATAAGAGTTGCTAAAAGAAGAGAAAGTATTGAAAAAGATCCTATTAATCAATGTTGGAGTTTTAGTGGTAGACTCCCAAGATCAGACATGAAATTAACTAATGAAATTAAATCTTTAATCAAAAAATTTTGGTATGATAATACAAGAGTATCACCTAACATTAGAGATGTCTTAAAATTAAGGGTGGGTTCCAAAATTCGTGAACCTCATCCAAAGCATCTCTTAGATATGACTCAAACTGAATTATATAAAAAAATTTAGATGCTTCAATCTTACCATTGAATATTAGCATAAGTCAAAGATCATTTGAAAAGTGTAAACCTTGGTATGTTAGAATTAATAAGCAACGAATCTCTTGTTGTTGTAAGACTCATGTACAATTTCATTATTATTATGATATATTTTGATATATACGATGCACTTTGCATGCTAACCAAATTATGGGACATTTGTGGTATTACTATGCCACCTGAAAGAATCAAAGATTTTATAGCAGGTTTGTTTTGTAATCCCTCTTTAAATGGAAACTCATTTTTTTTAAAAGGATGCATTTATGGAGAATGCGATAGATGTGGTAACTTTTCATTATTAGGAGAATGTATGCATGAAAGTAGTTTAGATGAATTTGGAAAACAATTAGTGGATGTAAAAAATTTAAAAATATTGAGTATTCTTTAAAAGATGGTAAAATTGGAAGACGTGTTGAGCTAATTGTGGAAAAAGTTAGTGTGCATACTTTTATTACTGAATTTAAAGATAAGTTTGTACCTAAATATGTTCAACACTCTCAGAATGCTCATTGGCTTGATAATCAATTTCGTTTATGTAAAAACACATTTCCAATTGGAACTATATTGTCAATTGTTGATTTTGCTGAAAATTATACTCTTGCTCCACAAGAAGAAATCCAATCACAATATTATAATTCAGTGCAAGTAGCTATATTTGTTCACATTGTTTATAGACATGCTGAAGATAGTACAGAAGATAATAGAAATTTTTTTGAAAGAGTACCATTTTTATGTAAGTGATAATCGATTACATTCATCTGAGTTTGTACAATATTGTTTTGATATATTTAATAAAAATTTAAAAGAGAGAGGAATTCAAATGCTAGAACATCTCATATGGTCAGATAATTGCACGGGTCAATTCAAAAATGCTAGAATGTTTTATTGGCTATGTAGAGTTCATAAGGAAAATAATATCCAACACATATGGAGTTTTTTTGAAGCTGGTCATGGTAAGGGAGAACACGATGGAGCAGGTGCATGTGTAAAAAGAGCTCTTGCTAGAGAGCAACTAAAATTTGAGGATGCTGCAAAATTTAGAAATGCACGTGCAATTGTAGATTGGTGCAATACCAAATTATCTACAAGAACAAGTGAGAAATCAATAATTCGACGCTTCTTTTGGTTAGTTGAAGAAAATGATATTTTTTCTCGACAGGATTGTGAAACAATTAATGGAAGTGCAAAATGGCATTCATTTAAGAGTTCGAATGCAAACACATGGACAATATGGACAAGGGAGTTGGCATGCTATTGTCAATTTTGTATTGTAGGTGATTGGCAGGCATGTGAAAATATGGAATGGGTCGAACAATGGCAACAAAGAGCTTTAACGCCTACATTGACACATGTTCAACATGAAATGACAATTGAAGATAATCAAGTGTTCGCATCAGATGATTATGATCGTGTTTCAGATCTTGTACAAGAAGGTACATTATTTATTGAGTTGAATTTTGTATGTATGCATGTTTATATGAGTTAAATATAAGTCACTTTTTATTGAATTTTGTATTTATTTTTGTAGGACATGTGTATGTTGTTGTTGCACCTCAAGGGAATGAAGAGCAGATAGAGTACTGGTTGGCTAGATGTGTTGAGAGAAAACATAAGTTGGTACATACTAGAGTAGATGATGACAACTTTGAGTATCCAACTGGTTCAGTGGTTGTTGTTGGCACTTGGCTTCGAAAATATTTGATGAGAAAGAATGGCTTGCCTGCATTTCAAGATTATGAAAGACACAAGAAAATTATGCATTATTCACATTTGATTTTGGCAACCAATATAAAACTTGTTAGATATCAAGGGAGGCCTGCTAATAAAGTTTTATGGACAATTTCAATGGATGATCACGAGACAATCATAGATGCATTAAAAAAAAGAGAGGATGTAGATGGTACAATAGAGTAAATAAATATTGGTAAGCATATCTAGTCGTATATATATTTAATTGATATATATATATATATATGTATTGTTTATTTATTGTTTAATCTAATTGAAAATAAAACACTAAATGAAACCTTAATCTAAAGAAAAGCTAAATGAATTCAAATCAAACAAAGTTTTCTTCAGAGCCGTCCCATTTTCCTCTATCTCCAGGAATTTGAAGTTGATGCTCTCAGATTTGATGTAAGCTCCTCCAAATGGCTGCTGTAGAACGAGTATACAAATGAAAACTACTATTCTATATGTTGGTGGAGTGAAATTGTTTAATGGATATGAACAGGGGCTGTGAATGAAATGTATCATGATATGCTACTATGCTATGAAATAAAATGAAAATGAATGCTAAAAAGGCTTATGCTATGGATGCTTAAGAGCTATTTGACTATAGTTTCTCTGCTAAAAACTTCTATATGATTTGGAGCTCCCAGCAGTTGTATTTATAGATTTTTTGCAGGCTCAATCCCGGCTGGCAAGAATCTACGGCTGTGAGATTGTCTGGTAAGTTTGAATGGTGAGAGATGGAGAGGTTGAGAAGAAAATGGGAGAGGTTGAGAGGTTGGAGAGAAGGATGGATTCCTGTCTTCAACCCACGGGAACAAGCCTGCACAGAAACAGAGAAAATTAATTTTCTGTTTGGGCAGTTTGTTTCACGGGTGTTGAAGATAAATCCCAAAATTAATTAAATAAATAAATTTATTTAATTTTATTTATTGCATTTGATTTTTTTATTTTTATACTATGGAAGATTTAATTAAATATTTTGAAATATTTAATTATGATGTGACTTTAGAAGAATATGAAATATTTAGAAGTTTTAATTAAATATTTTTGGAATATTTAATTATAAATAGATTTTTGAAGAATTTTGAAATGATTTTAAGAATGAATATTTAAATTGGATTAGAGGAAATAATTAAATATTTTGGAATATTTAATTGTAAATGATATTTAGAAGAAGAATAATATTTTAATCTTTATTTGAATAAGATATTCAAACGAAGATTATTGATAATTAATATAAATAAATCGTAATGTTTATTTAATTAATTAAGAAATGAATACGAAAAGATGATTAAATATTCTTATTTATTTAGCCAAAATAAAAGAATGAAGAAATATAAATAAATTATTTAAATTTATTTATACGCAGATAGAATTCGAAGATTGTAATTAAATATTAAAAATATTTAATTAATTACCAGACAATGTGATGTGACCATTTTAAGGTGTATACATTTTTCCCCTCTTTGAAGTGATGTGTTTTACGCATTGCTTCAAAGAATTTTGAAAATTTGCCCCAAATGTTGACTATCGAAATAATGATATGTATATGCCCCCGCGAACGATGAATCGATAAGATTTTGAATTTTCATGAATTTTTTTGAATTTTTATGATTTTTGTGAAATATTTTATTTTTATGATTTTGAAGATGTCGATTCATCGTTCGAAACTAATGATTTGAAGAAATTGACCCGAAGAGATATGAAATGAAAATTTGATAAAGAAAATGCCCCTGCTATGTGAAAATATGATAAAAATGCCCCAATTTTACCATTATATAGGTTAAAAATGTCATTTTCCATGTCATTTTCAATTTTAACCTAGTAAAATTTGCAAATATTGAGCTCTGAGTTGATAATCATGGCACTTCCAGTTCACCAGCACCGTTTCGAGCGTATCCGACGACATCAGCGGCCAGCGCACTACGGACCTCCGGTATGTGTCTCGTAAATCCCTGTCTCTCGAAAATTTTGTTTTTGCGCACGTTTTCAATGTTTTAGTATACAAAATTGAGTTTTAGCGCCCTTAAAGGTTTTTGTAGCGCATACGATTCTTTTCGTAGCGCATTCAATATCGTAGCGCCCTTGAGGTGTATCATAGCGCAATTATTATCGTAGCGCCCTTGATGGATTTCGTAGCGCATTTGATCATTTGCGTAGCGCATATGATTTCATAGCACATTTGAGATTTATTGCAGCGCCATTGACAAATTTTGTAGCGCAAAATATTTCATAGCGCATATGATTGATTTTGTAGCGCTATTAATATGTTTTGTAGCGCATTAAATTCTATAGCGCTGATGATAAATTTTGTAGCGCATTTAACCAATTTTGTAGCGCCTTTGATTTTATGTTGTTGCAAATGATAAATTTGTTTCCAAAGTTGTTGGAGAACAAATAGTAGCTGATAAATTTGCTTTTAAAGTTGTTAAAAACAAATAGGACAGATAAGTTTTCTCCTAAAGTTGTTAGAAAGAAACTTGATGTTGATTATTTGTGTTCCATGATGATGAAAAACAAATAGTTTGATTGATTCGTTTGCTTCTAAGGTTGTTAAAAACAAACATGATTGTGATATTATTCGTATCTCATAATGATAATGAAAAACAAATAGTCTGATATTCAGTTTTGGATTTATACGTTAGGATGATTTGATATTGATGTTGCTTTGATGATGTATGTGAACAGGAGAGACTAGGTGTCTTGCAGTTACGAGAGACTTTTCCGAGCACATGGACATTGATTCCACATTTGTTACAGTCAGATAGAGATGTGATTGATGCTTGCGGCTTGAGTTCATTACTTGATATGCCCGAGGTTCGCCTCAACAGGGCCCTATTGACAGCACTTGCAGAGCGGTGGCATAGCGACACCAACACTTTTCATTTACCGACAGGCGAGATTACAGTGACCCCCGAGGACGTATATCGCATCCTACGGATCCCAGTGATGGGAGAGATAGTTGTTTTTGATAGACGAGAGGTTGGAGGTACTCTTTCTTTGAGATGGATATTCAGAGATGATCAGATTGTCGGATACGTCATCCCATGGGGTGAGATTACAGATACCTATCCACCATTATTAGCTGTACTTGCAAGATTCATTGGAGGTTTGTTGTGCCCCGACCATAGGTCGAAGGGGTTTGCGATCGGATGGGGTCGTGTTTTGGAGAGTATGGTGATGCAGGGGACACGGTATGCATGGGGTACATGTATGCTAGCCCACCTATATGACGAGCTACATCATATTGTATATGGTAGAGGCCGGAGTTTTGCTGTTGGGTGCTCATTACTACAGATATGGGCATGGGAGCACTTTGTTGTTTTACGTCCATTGACCCGAGGACAGCGACCAGCTGGTCGAGCATACAGATGGAGATATGCACATATTATTGCTCAGCCGAGACTGGGAAAACTAGTATATTAGCAGCGGCTTTTGGATAGTTTGGATACAGTATGCTGGAGGCCATATTTGGATTGTGAGCCCTGGCTAGAGGATGCGAGAGAGATGCCATATGTTTGTACTTCGAGATTTTTGATTGGTCGGACGACATGGATCCTTGAGAGATTTCTTGTTGGGCGAGTATTGCGACAGTTTGGTCGGATTCAGGGTATGCCTGTGGGTTCATCCATTTATGCGCGGCGACAGCCAGAGCTTGCAGTGTGGGGCCCACGGATTTCTTATGAGGTCGCGGTGGCAGAGTTCACCAGTTTAGGAGCACAGATGTGGGATTACCGGGTGGATGTTCTTGATGCAGGGGCGACACCAGAGTATGTACAGTATGTCCTAGAGCATCCACCGCCACACATGTTTGATCCTGATGAGGCTGTTGCTACTATTATTGCTCAGAGACGTCGACAGAGGGACTCAGAGTCAGGAGATGATGATTCAGAGGACAATGATGACGAGGAGAGTAGTGGAGATGATGACTCAGATGGAGATGATGGTGGTGATGGTAGGGGTGGGGATAGAGGTGGCAGGAGAGGCGGTAGGAGAGGTGGCAGAGGAGGTAGAGGAGGCAAAGGTGGCAGAGGTGGACCACAGATGAGGCACACTGATCCATCCCCTTCCGTAGATCCGACAGTAGCTAGTCAGATATCGTCTCTGCAGAGTACAGTACAGAGCTTGTAGGCTCAGCTATCACAGGCACAGGCCTTGATTTCACAGCTGCAGGGTCAGGTGACTTTGATTATTGCCGAGAGAGATGCAGCTAGACAGCGGGGTGAGCAGGCCATTGCCTTGGCAGATAGCCTACAGAGAGTAGCAGGTAGCACTTTGCCAGGTGACATGATGAGGGAGGTTACCAGAGCCACACGAGAGGCAGAGTTCTATCGGACTAGATATCATGATGCAGTTCCACCTGAGCAGAGAGAGAGCTACACTCAGTCACGGTCTACCCATGGTCACTCTCGTACTACTAACAGGGGTGTGACACAGCCATTACCTCCTAGAGGGTCACCAGGGACAGGCGGAGCAGGTCCATCAGGGGCAGATGGTACAGGTCCTAGGCCAGCTCCATCAGAGGATAGCTCTGCCTAGTGCATTGTATATGATTTTTTTTTCATTATATTCTGTTGAGACATTTTGTATACACTGTGAGATGATCACATTTTTGATGATATTATATCATTTGTAGTTGACATCCTTGTACATTTTGACATTCATTTTTGAGATATATGAAATGCAGTGATGATTGTACATGATATATGATGTGTATCCATATGATGTGTACTATATGATGGTTTCATGATTTATGATATTTATATAAATGATTGTATGAGATGAAATTTATTTGATGAATGAATGTATGATGTATATGATGTATGTAATATATGCGTTTTTTTATGATTTTTTAATGCAAATATATAAAATGTATGAAATGATGTTTTTGTGAATGTCAAAATATACTCAGTCATGTTTTTGAAAAGATATAAACCATTTGATTCTTTGCCAACTTTTTAGAAATCTATAAATGCAAAATGCAGATTCTAACATGAATGCAAATCTATACTAACCATGCAGGACATTCATACAATATTGCCATTTGGAGAGCTTATTCATGCTTTTTGTATCATCATAGAGCTTTGAAATGTTGAAAGTTAATACAAGCATCAAAGGGTATGTTAGCACCAGTGATGACCTGAGTATTGCTTTCATGATTTTTAATATAGCAAGTTAATACAAGCATCTAGGTATAATTGAACC
>VDFB02094162.1:0-16896 GCA_007258455.2 Sequoia sempervirens
CATGATTCCTAAAATTTTCTTTCTTAACTTAGTGTGGTTGCTACTAACTTTCGTTAGTAATGATGGTGGGAGTTTTTGTTTAAATAACTAGTCGTTGTGCGGGAAGAGTGCGAGGGAGGATTTGCCACGTGTCACGTACAGCCTTTTTAGTTCGCCGTCAAGACTCGCCAACTTGTTCCTAATGACCGATGGGGTCATTATTTTTTGAACCCCCTCGAAGTTCATGATGATCTTTTCAAATTGGCAAATTTTGTTCAACTTTTTGAGCTGTCTGGATTTATTTTTTATATCATTTCTCTTCGTGTCATGGACTTCTCGCATGAGGGAATGGCTAGGCCTGCGCTGGCAATGGGAAGGGGCATTTATTATCATCTTTTTTGGCTTTACAAGTTACCTTTTACCGTATATTTCTCTGCGGTGTTTTCTAGACTTGGTTTTCTTTGTAGTTGCCCTGCTATTTTTTTGTCTGTCACTGTTCTGGTTTTACGCAACAAGTGTGTTGGAGCTATGGGTGGGGATCGGGTGCATGTGGAGCCAGATAAGTGCGATGAATGGAAGGAAAACGACATTCTCTGGCATATTTGCAAGGAAGGTGGTATCTCCTAGTATATGGAATTTATGACTGGTCATGACAAGGGTCTATCCAAACAATTCGTGACCTCTTAGAATGCCAAAAGGGTCACCATTGGAAGCATTTCCTTCGATATCGATGAGGAGGTCATCGCCAGGGCCACTGGTCTCACTCTAGATGGGCATACTTGGAAGAAAACCACCAAAGTTGTTGATCAGACTAGCCTCAACTTGTTCTTCCAGGGTGACAAGAAACTTGTCAAGTTACGCGGAGGCTATGGCCGTGAGGCACTTCCTGAGCCATGGGACAGAGTTTGCATGGTGGTGATGAAATACTTCACCCTCGAAGAAAGATACGGTGTGTATTACTACTACCATTTCAATTTCCTCAATCACCTTAGGAATCACCATAATATTTCCATCCTATTTTTTCTCATGCATTCTCTTGAGAGTATTGTGCTTGATGTAGTTGAAGCCATGAATTCAAATAAAAATTTCACCATCCTCCACCAAGGGCTTATGTCCAGACTTTACCATTTTTACTCGGCCCTTTGCCATCCTCGTCCCATTACTGTTATTGAAGCTCCCGACCCACCTCTGTTGAAGAGGCTCTAGTTTCCTTTGTTCCCCCATCAGCTAGCATTATGGACACCCCTGGCCCGAGCAAGAAAAAATGTATCAAAAACCCAGCCTTGAAAGTTTCTCCACAGGACATGTCCCCCTCATTGGGGCCTGTGGTGGAGAGCAAAGATAAAAAACGAATAGCCCCCACCCCGAGAATTAAGGCCAAAGCCTCCAAGAAGACTAAATTCTGACTCCAACAAATTGACTCTAACATTGAGATCACCGAGGAGACTAATACCCCTCACAGGTCAAATAGAGTGGTTATCAAGCAAGAAAAAGGGAAGAGTTTTAAGGAGGTCTCAGATTCTGACAATGGTGACGGGAGTGACAGTAGGTGTAAGGAGGAAAAGGATGTGGGGGAGGAGGCTCTCTCGGTTTTTGCTAGTAGCTCCTCCCATGTTTCTGAAAGCCTTAAAAGGGGTCCTACCAACATTAAAATCAAGGAGGTCAAGTCTCACGCCTCCAACATTGCGGAAGGTAAGGCTCCCATGGAGGAAGCCTATAGTAAACAAGATGTTGTCTGGGAGGAGGTTGACAATCTGAAAAACAGAGTTGAGAGCTTGGAGAAAAGACTGTAGGATGTTACTCGTTTTGCTTTGAAGATTATGCACAGGTCAACCACTACGTTATATCTGTTGCAGAAGGATAAGTCTGTGATCGATGTGGAGGAAGAAGTCATCAGCAAGGAATTGCTTAGGTTTCTCACTGAAGATTGGGCTACCATAACTTTAGTTAAGCCATGCAACGAGAAAAAAGATTAGTCCTTGGTGGGTTTAGGTTTTTTGACTGGGAGTGGCTGAATCAGCCTTCGTTTATGTTTTGTTTTGTTAAAGACATTGTTATTATGTTTATTTTTCTCTATGACTAGTATGACCCTCGATGGTCTGTTACTAAGACTTTTAAATCATGCTAGCATGATGGACATTACTAGTAGCTTTAATTCGGTTGTTAGTTTTTGGGTTGTTTTTTATATGATCTGCTTAGGGTGATGGTTTGGTTTTTAGACCTATTGTTACTGTGATGTTAGTGTTAGTCTGTTGTGGATGGTCGTTGGTGCCTTGTATTAATGGGACAACACCCTTGTTTTGTTGCTTTTTATATCAAAAATGTAAACATATTTACCTTTCAACATTATTCTTTCCCAACAAAACATGCCACAAAAATCACACATACATTTAAAGAAATTTTACATAACATTTCCAATATCGCATGGGCGCATTTAAGGACGTTAATAACCAATACACCACAATAAAAATTCTCACAATGATGGTGGTCCCCGGTGATTTCTTTCAGTCTTATTTACTCTCCTCTTAGTGGATGCTCTCCCCTCAGAATCCTAGGAGGGGGAACCATATCTCACATCTACCTCATCAAACCAATGGGCTAGTTAGTCCATCAATATATACATATACATCTAAATATATATCCAATAATATATAACATCCATTTTCATCTCAATGTAATTCGTTTCATATTAACATCAACTAAACTATCCAAAAGGATATAAAACCATTCATCATCATATCCTAATTGTTCATAATTCAATTTTTAACATCATATCAAAATACACAAGAAAATACAATATAGTCTAGAGGGTAAAATGGGATTTGCATCTCCTCTTATTAAAGATCATCGTCGATGATTAAATTTAACTATAAATTAAAATAATAAATTTTTCTTTTAAGAAATGTTTAATTAAAAAAATATGGAACTTTCAATAAAAATCTTCATAATCCTCCCAAGTGGCACTGTCCTCAGAATATTAGTCCCACTATACCTTGCATTGTAATCTCTATGTTACACAAGCAAGGCTTACAAACCTCAATCACTCTGAGAGACTCGATCGTGACCACTCTTGGATCTTGGACCTAAAGAGCATTCCAATCAAGAATATGATTAAAGCTAGAAACATAGCTTTTCAAATAAGACACATGAAAGACATCATGCATACAAGCAAGAACTAGTGGTATATATATTTTGTAAGAAACTAAGTTGATTACTTTGAAGACTTCAAATGGACCCACATGTCTTGGTGCTAGTTTAGCAAACTTGCCAAATTTTATCAAGTTGTTCTAGGGTTTTACTATTGATTTATTACTTTATCTCTATTGATAATAGTCATGGTGTACTCTTGGCATCAACATAGCTTTTATTTATGTCATTTTCTTCAACTAATCTCTTGGATTGCTTAATTTCTCTTCCATATTTTATAGCATTTCAGTCCAAGGCTAATCTTTATCTTCTAGTTTATCCCAACTAGTAGGAGCTTGGAAATTCCTACCATACAATTCTTCAAAGATTCATTTTTAATGTAGAATGATACCAGTTAATATATAAGAAATATCAACTAATGTTAGGTACTCCTCCCACTTATATTGTTGATCCATGCTATACATCCTCAACAGATCCTCTAGCACTTGATTTACTCTTTCCGTCTAACTATCTATTGCTGGATGATAAGATAAACTTATATTTACTTGAGTTCCTAGTGCTGAAAAAGTATTTTCCAAAATCTTGAATTCATTCATTTGCATCTCCATTTGAGATAATCTTCTAAAGAACTCTATGCAGTTTGAAAATTTCTTGCACAAATTTTCTTGTAGGTGCTCCATCTATAATATTTCCTACTATAAAGTGAGTCACCTTTGTAAATTTTTTACTACCACTAGAATTGTGACATGCATGTTCCTTGACATTGGTGAGTCTTGTACAAAAACCATTCTAATCACTTGTCATTTTCACTCAAGGATTTCATGGGGGTATAATAGTACTTCTAGATGTTGATGTTCAACTTTGACTCACTAACATTCCATACATCTTGCAACAAACCTTACTACAAGGTATTTTATTCCTTTCTAAAAATAAAGCAATTTTACATCAACCAACAATTTTGCTACTCCTGGATGACCTATGGAGCATAATGTGATTCTCTAAACACAAAAGTTCTCATATTTTTTTGACCTAGAACATACATTTTTCCTTTAAATCTCAAAATTATTGGACTCAATATGGTGCCCCTTGTATCTACTATCTTGGGAGTTTCTTGATAGGGCTCCCTTAACTTTCTCAAATAACTTTTCTCCTACATAATTCCTTAGAAATTGTTGTTGCAATGTGCCTCCAGTGACTCAATGCATCAACTAGATTTTCCTTTCCCTTTATATAATTTATTTCAAATTCATAATATGATAATAGCTCCAACCATCATCTTCATTGAGCATTGATATTTGGTTGGGTAAAAATAAACTTAAGACCTTGATTATCTAATTTGAGCTCAAAATATTTTTCTAACAAGTAGTGTCTCCCCATTTAGAGAGCATGCATAATTTCTACTAACTCCAAATCATGTGAAGCATAGTTTTTCTCATATGGTCACAACTTTCTAGACTCATATTCCACTACTTGACTTTCTTGCATAAGTACGCCACCCAAACCTTCACTTTAGGCATCTGTGATGACTATAAAATATAATTGTGGGTCAATTACTCTAAGGATAGGTACAATAGTCAACTTTTCCTTAAGGAAACAAAAGGACTCTTCACACTTTTTTTACCATTCAAATCATCTTCCTTTCCTTTGGAGAGAAGTGATGGGACTAACAATCTTTGCAAAGTTCAAAAAAAATTCCTATAGTACCCAACCAAAGCCATAACTTTGTTCACTTTGTGCACATTCTTAGGTACACACCATTATAAAATAGTCTTAATATTCAAAGGATCTACTACAATTCCTTTTGCAAAAATAATGTGACCTAAATATTGCACCTCCTAAAAGAAGGTACATTTTGATAGCTTGTTGCACAACTTGTGTTCCCTTAGTCACTACAAGACAATTCTTAAATGGTGCCTATTCTCTTCTTCATTCTTAGAATATATCAAAATATCATCCAAGAACACTAACATAAGTTTTTCAAGTCAGTCTTTGAAGAGACTATTCATTAGATTCATGAATGTTGTTGGGGCACTGGTTAATTTTAAGGGTAAAACTATGAATTCATAATGCCCATGCCTTATTTTGAAGGTTTTTTTTATGTATGTCTTCATCCTTCAATCTCAACTAATGGTACCCTAATATCATATCAATCTTTGAAAAGACAACAGTGCCATGCATTTGATCAAAATGATAATCAATATGAGGTAAGGGGTATTTATTCTTTATCATTTCTTTGTTAAGAATACTTGATAATCATGTATAAATGTAATGTTTTTTCCTTTTTGATGAAAATAATGGGTGTTCCCCAAGGTGATACACTAGGTCTAATCTAAAATATCTTGTAATTGGGCTTTTAAATCCATCAATTCTATTGTATTCATTTGGTAGGGTGCATTGGGCACAAGTTTTGAAATGGGTATTATATCAATTGAAAAATAAAATACTTTTTTGGGAGGTATCATAGGTAATAATTCAATAAAAACATCCTAGAACTCATAAAGGAATGGGTAATATTGAATAGATGGTTCCTTGATTTTCCCTCACAATCCTTTGCTAACTTCACACAATTTATGAGAACCATAGAAGTACATATCATCAAAATAAGTCGACTTATTAGGCTTTCCTAATTATTCCATTTCGACCACAAAAATTTAACAACCTTTTCTTCTAGCTCTTTTTAGTTGCATTGCGTATAATTTCTTGTTCTTAACTTTAGGTTGAATCCATTGTACATCAATTTTCATTTCAAAAATCATCGAAACACTCGACTATTTTTTCAAAACAATCTACTTTGGCTCTATGTTTCAACAACCAATTCATTCCTAGAATGGCATTGTAGCACCATATAGGAGCTACATACAAGTTGACTTCTATTGAGAAAGTTGGTAAGTTTACTTTGGCTTTGAATAAACATTGTTCTACCTGAGTTCTTGAATGGTTTCCATATTCTACTAACCATGGTTTAGCCATATAACCATATCATATAGGAATTCTTTTAGCAAACTAAGTGCTATAAAAAATTTAGTTGCACTAGTGTCTATTAAAATTGAAATAGGTATTACTGAACAAAGTACATGCAATCTTAATTGGTGTAATTTAATATTCTTTGTGATGGTTATCTATAAATTTTGGGATCCTTTGTTGAAACACTGCCTACTCAAATGGTAGAGAGTATCTTTGATATATTGGTTCCCTTGAATCTTATTCAAACATTAATTCACATAATTTGATCTCCTCCACAATTAAAACATCCACAAGGAGGTCCTTTCTTCTCTATGGAATGGTCATTCTTGAAATCCTCTCTTTCTTGAAACTATTATTCCTTTTTCCATTCTAGGGGTCATCTCTGTTATTTCTAGACCCCTTCTCATTTGTCTTTGGTTTAGAGTCTTGATTCTAATTCTTCTTTTTTAAGGATGGCAATGACTTAGACCATTAGAATTTATTCCTTGTCTTATCATGATATCCTAAGATAGACTTCAATTTATGTTCTTGCTTGATTGGCTTTTGAAAAAATTGATCCATGGTAATTGGTCCATGAACATCTACCTCACCTCCAATTTGGGCATTCGGACCCACAATGAATTTCCTTATTTGAAATCAATCATCATGTTGATATTCTCCCAATAGTTTTTTGCAAACATGTCTTCCTGACATAGGTTCTATAAATCAATAGTTTTTTTATCGAAGTACAGTTGTGGCAACCATATTTTTTTGAAAATGACCACAAATTGGTCCCAAGTTAGACTTAGGAAACTTAACCCTGATTCGTTTATTTTGTTAATCCATCAAGTGGATTCTTTACTCATTGACTGATAGGTTCCCCACACTACCTTTGTTATCTTTGAATATTTTTTTTATTTCAAAGTACTTTTCCATATCATTGAGTCGTGCTTCGACTTCATCTCCTATTATCCACACAATCTTGTCCTTCTTCTCAAACATCTAATATCAACACCACAACTTCTTTGAACAATGACAATGATCTGAATGTTTCTTCATCTTCAAGTACATATATTTGTGAAAATTGGGGTTCATTAGATTTACACCCTCCTTTGTTGGAGAGCACAAAATATTACAATATAAACCTAAAGAATCATTTGTTTCATTTGCAAAATCTTTGAAACAACTCAAATCTACTATTCCAACTCCTTTTACATTGATAAATTCACAAACATCACCATCCCATGATGGAAATGAGAGCTCTTTATCTTTTGTCCCTTATGTGTGAGAAAAATATAACAATAATCCTCCTCTTGACATCTCAACACTCAAAAAGGATATGCATTCTTGCAAAAGAATTTATTCTTCTCATGTCAATAATGTTATTCTTCCTTTAACAAGTAATTATAATTCTCATTTAAACAAGAATTATCCTTCTGCATCTAAGTTGGAAAAAAATTATGGGGTTAGATTCAAAACTCTTTTTAAACTTGGATACAATGAAAAAATGGAAAAAAGAGTTTAGGATCCTACGAAACTTACAACACACATTGCTAAAAGGGGTTTAGGTTTTCAAGCTCCTTTTTTTAAATCACATCCTCCATAATCTAATGTTATGTTTCAAAGTTTTTGTACCAGAGTTTCTAGTGGTAACCACTCTTTATTTATCTTTAATTGGATATTTGTCCATTCTAGATGTACTATTAGTATCTTATTTATATCAGGTGTCATAATTTTTACTACCGCTTGTTTAATTTCTTTTTAGGAATTTCCATAATCTTTAATTTTTCTCCTTCTATGTTTTGAATTATTTGATTTATTTTGTTTATGTTAAAACCTAAGTGTCGAATCTCTTCTCTATCCTCTTTATCAACACCCACAATGGTGCACTCTTCTTCTCCAACAACATCCTCCATCATCTAATGTATTTATGACTTCCTCTTGTGAGCAAGAGCATATTTTTTTAAGGCTTGTCAAATCCCACTTGATTACTCTTCCTCCAACATGTAAGAAATTGCACAAACATAATCAAGAAAATCACTCTTTTTATGCATATCATTGAGTGCTTGGTCATTCCACCAATGAATTTTAGGCCTTGAGCAATAAAATACAAATTCTGAATTGTGGTGCTATTACTCTTTCATGTGTTGCTTCACCTATTCATTCTAAATGATAAGCTCTCTTCTATTGTGTTGCTCCTCACTATGTGACATTTGTAGGTCCACGTGTTTTCTCATTTCCATTCATGGTAGTAAAATATTATGTAACCATATTTCATCTTAGTTGTCTAGTTAAAATTTTATCATATCTTATCATGGCTTTTAATACATGTGTTCTAAGTCATTTAATAATGTTGAGGTAGTTGTCTTATTATACAAGATTAAGACACGTGTCATGATCTTGTCTAATTGTATCTCACAACATTGCCTTTATAAGCAAGGCTTCATATGTATATTGTATATTCAATCTTGCAATATTACATCCTTAATCATAAAAATATATTGTTTCCATTTCTCTCTTATGGAAGATATTTTGGTTTGGTAGTTGATACTAGGGTGTTGGGAGCTCACCATTAATTCCTACACATGGGGGATTTTTAATGTGCATGACCTCTATTTGTATTAACAATTTTTAGAATTCCTCTATGTGTTTGTGAATTTGAGAGATGATGCTTGGTAATTGAGACAACCTTACATACTGGGGTCTCCTTACCTTGCTGACTAAATTTTTTAGATAGTGTGTGTTAACATTGTTATTATATGCTTTATGCTTCATATTTTCTCCATGTGTGTGTTGTATTTTCTTCATGTGTGTTTCATGTATACCTCATGTATTCCTTATTTTTCTTGTGTATCCTATGTGTTTTCTTTGTGTATTATGTATGTTTTCTTCATGTATTTCACGTGTTTGTTGTGTGTACTCCTTGTATGTTTTGTGCATACCTTATGTATGATTTATGTATGCTTTTATGTGTACTCCATTTTTTTCTCATTGAATGCCTTGTCTATGATCAATTTTTTCCTTATCTTGTGTGTGATATTTTTTTTTTATGTTTATCTTGACTTCATGGATTAATAGGATCCTAAGTTTGGGGGCTAGTACATCCTCTCAACTTGGTGTAATCCTATCTCTTCATCGCTTAGATAAATAAATATATCTTCTTCATTCCTTTAGTGTGAGTATGAGCATGTGTTCATATGCTCACTAAAGTTGGGGCTAAATGTAGCATCATAAATTATCACCCTTGACAATTTCACATTATGTTTGGCTCCCTCCTAAGTGTATGTGCTTAATTATGCTTATTTATTACTCGTTTAATCTTTTTTAAGAAATCAAATTAATTCTAGGAAATTAATTAAATTTTTTATTTAACAAATAACTAAAAATCAAAATAGGGATGGACTAGGGTGTCCTAGCACCCATCCCTAAATCTCATATTTAATTATTGATATCAATATGTTTATAAATTCAAAATCAATATCAGCTTGACATAACAATTAATGTAAAATATGTTAAAACTCGTATAAATATGTCTTTCCCTCCATTTGAACACAATTAAATTTTTTTATCTCTCAACCAAATTCAAAAGTCAAATAATGCAATTTCAAGAGCAAAATAAGTAGAATATATACAACACTCTTTTAGCCAAGTTCATGTCTACAACATATCATCAAATCCATGTTTATTCATAGTAAGATGTTTCATGTTTCATGTTTATTATTGTTATGAGCACTAATACTTGGAATATCTTCAAGCAACCTTCAATTTCTCCTTGTATGAGATGAGAAAATTGACTACAGTCCAACAAGGAATGTAGATCTGAGTGGTCTTCAAGGAAATTCAATCATTCATCATAAACTGTTTATGGAAACTTATGGTGTGATATCACTTCGACAGAGGTTTCATTCCCAAGGTAGCATTATCAATTGTTATCTATTCATTACAATCATTTATTGTTTACTTTTCCTTTGCCCAACCTATGAAAAATGATTTATACCATCATCATTTATTGTTTTTTGAGGTAGAAACACCAAAAATTGGGTTTTATTGAGGCAAAATCCTATACAACACAACCTTTCCATTTTTTTTATGTGTGTAGGTTAGATCTAGAACTTTCATCAAAGACGGGTTATAGGAGAGAAAAGAGCAAACTATACTAGAGTGATCTATCATTTGAAGACTCCAAAACATCTACACTAGGGCATCCCACCACCTCTATCCCTACATCTCAAGCTCAAACTTTATGTCACATGCTCCTCTTTGTCTACACATCTCATATCTATGTATGTTTCTACAATTTTCTATTTTCATTTGTGCAATCATTTATATTTTTTTTATATTTAGGGTTTGTTCCAATTAAATTAATCAAATATGCCCTCTTTTTAATAAAGGAAGAAAACCCTAGAAAATTGGATCTCTATTGACGTAGTTATCCAATCATCAAAACCTAGCTGATTTGTATTCTAATGCTAAGTCCAAAAGGAAAAGTAGATCTAAAGTAATTCACTTGTTGGATCTTGGATCTCATTTCCACTTAACGGGATCATGGATGGAATGGAAGGGGATGATGATATAATCATGAAATTCTAGAGATATAGGATCTTAATCAATGATGGGGTGAGATTAGAGGATTTGTGTAACCTGATCTTGATTCATTTTAGAGCGCATTTCTTTATGATTTAGATTGTTCCCTTAACATAGATCCAATTATATTGACGAGCTATGATTTTTGATAGGACGAGGGGTTCTTGGATAAACTCAATATTTTAGCATTTTTTTAATGGATTTTGAATAGGAATCTTTGGAGTGGGCATGATGGGTGATGGGATACATGATGGTGATCATTGATAAGACTTGTATCAAATTTTGGATGAGCTTGGATTTCATGATTATCTATTGTAATTGTGAGGGATATAAGATATGGTGTTGTTATTGGATGTACTTTTTGAAGGGGATGGTGTGGACTGTAGTTGCAAAGGTTCGGGAATGATGGATTGGAAGGAGATATGGAGGCTTCTTGTGGGAAAGCCTCTTCAAGGTGACCTATTATGGAATCATATTCAAAGTGGATATATTATGACTAGATAAATATAACTAATGCTATTATTTTAGGATAAATAATCACTAGACACAAATGGATGATTTTGATCATTCTTGGGAAAATTATTATGATATATGCCTGATTTCTCATTAGGTGTGGGGGATGTACAAAGATGTTCTAGGATGGATATTTATGTGGGTGTTTTTCCTAGATGATCCAAGAGCCTATATTCAGATGAAGGACATGATGATGATAGGGATCCTTGTGTAGTGAATACACATTCATGATTTTTTCCTTTAATAGATATCATAGTGACATGGGTATCTATTTATTTTATATGGGCCACAACAGAGCCATATGAAGTGGAGACATGATTGGTATTGTTGGGTCAATTATTGGGATGATCTTAAATAGTGATGTCACCTTGGTCAATTGATATTTTTTAATTTTGTACAATCAAAAGGCTTATGGCCTTTGACCCTATGGTATTCACAATATACATTCTCTTTGTACCATGTGGGTTTGAACTTGGATCCCTCATATTGTCTAACTTCAAGTAGCTTCATAAGGTTGGAATGAAGCCATTTTATTAAGGAAGATTCAATTGACTCCCCTGGGAGAGTGTATTTTCATCTTGGAGTGGTGTTCTTCCTAGGTGGTCCTCTAGGTAGGGTCACATTTTAATTGTTTGGTTGTACATTTAATGATGGTTGTACATTTTGGACAATTTTTGTAACTACCACGTGCCATCATTGACAATGTTTTTATTTTTTTCATAGGCGGGGTTTGTCATTAGTTTGTGAACTATTGTCCTTTTTTTTCCTTATATATTTTGACAAGACCCTTAGGAATGAGATTTTTTTATAGTTATCCCTTTTCTATGATTTCAACAAATGTATTGGCACATTATACTTGCAATTGAAATCCCATCTCTTGGTTTATATTTTGGATGAATATATGCACAAGTTATTTTTTAGGGATAGGCCACAAAAAAATTCTTACCATGTTCCTCCATCATTATAAAAAGGTAGTAAATAATTATTCTTTTTTTTGGTGTTGTACAAGTCAGCCATAAAGATTTCATGCTCGATGTTATATGAAAAATGGGCAATAAAATTTTATACTAACTCATGAAAGGATTTAATCCCATGGGGTAGAAGAGAGAACCATATAATATCTTGACCTCCTAAACTCTAGGGAAAGAGGCACATTAAGTATGTGTTGTTTTAGGAAAGCTATGTAAAACTCTCGAATGTACTCACATGGGTTTCCTTTTCCTTTATATTTTTCAAATTTGGGCATTTCAAATTATGAGGAAAAGGTATCATTGGGATAGATTTATCAAAAGGATAGGGACAAATGTATTCAATTATTTAATTTCACTTGGTGTGTCCCTTTACAATGTTGGCTATTTTCTTTATGATTTTCTTTTGCAAGCTCTAAATTTGTTGTCTCAAGTCGTTTGTAGGCATGAAGGTGAGTATTTTGATAGGGGGTTGAATGGTAAAATTTGAAGGAGTAGATGATTGGTTTTATGGAATATTAGATGAATTAAATAAAGGATGTAATTTTAGGGGATGTATGTGTTCATGGGTATTGTGGATATAGAGGCTTAAGAGATATATGAGATGAATGAGAAAATTTGAGGGGTAATTATGGGAATGAATGAAGAGATTTGCGAGTTGATTATGGGAATGGATGCATTGATATGACTAGATGGGATGAATGATTGGAAGAGTGGAATCATGTATTGAAAATCATAATTTGGTGAGTGAGTGTTGAATGGAGATATGAAAGGATGACTTGAAGCGATTGGGATGGATACTTGTGGTATGGAATCATTAACTGATTGTGGTATGGAGATATTTTTGATTGGTATATTTGATGATTTTTTTCATCCTAACATATTTAATGAAGTGATGTTTGCAGTAACTTGTTCCTTAAGAAGGGCAGTGTTAAAAATGAAAGGTAACTTGGGACCCTTTTGAGGCTAACAAAAGAAAATAATGGTTGGGATCTAAAGCAAGAAGACTATCTATAGCTCTCATTACACCAAGGTCTTGTTTCATTTCTCACAATTTTATTGGTGATAACTTAGAGCAATATTGAGTGCTTTATCCTAAAACAAGAATAATCCATGAAGAAGATGGTTAGAGTGTTTTATATACACTTGGGTTGGATAGATGAGGAGGCATACCAAACTTGTATTGATTAACATCCATGGTTGTTGTTATGTTTGAATCTATCTGATGGTATTCCATGAGCTTCTTGTGTTGGGACCTTGTGATAGGAATACAAAAGTTTCAATATCTTGGTAGATAATATGTGAGGTGAAATTGGATGACAGGTACGGATTCAAAGTTTTGGACTTCTTAAAAGATGATTGGACTTGGAAAATGGTATGATGATTTGGATTTTTTTTTGATGATTTGGTTGATGAAAGATGATATTGGATATACCAAAGTCAATCTAGATCTTCTAATAATAAATCTATGGGATTGGGATTATTTTACTTGAACTAGACTTATTAGCCCAAGAAAAAGGATAAATAGTGGAGTCTACCAACTCAAGAGTAGCTAAATATCCTAAGCTAATTCATCCACTAGTGGTATGGGATAAATTAACTCCTTACATGAAATAAGAAATTTTCAAGCAAAGAGGCAAGCTAAAGATAAAAGATGAAATATCTAGATTAGACTAATTATTTTAGTCCTTGTATATAAGATGATATGTTGATTGTAGATGAAGAAAAGATCGAATGATTTTTTTCCAAGTATTTTCAAGGATAATTGTCTTAAAGTCTAAACTATGAGATGGGATGTTGATCGATAGGAGATGGGGTTTGACTCAATATTGATAATGGACTAGGTGATGGACTTAGCTAGGATTCTTTAGGTATGTTCTAGTTTTTTTTGGACAAAATTTTGAAAGTTTGATTTTGTAATGGTTTGGAATCTCAAGGATTAATCAAAAGCACCAAAGTATTGATCAAAAGAGCCAAAGCATTGATCAAAAGTTTCATTCTAGACATCAAAAGCACCATTCTAGATCAATAACACTATTTTATTCCTAGCATAGGAAAATAGCTCAAAAGCATAGGAAAATAACTTAGAAGCATAATCCTATTAGTCAAATGTGTAGGACAATAGATCAAAAGTGTTGATATGGTAGTTAGATGCAAAAAAGGATAGATCAAGGGCATAGTTATGCAAGTCATATGTGCACAATTACAAGTAAAAAATGTAGCTCTATGTATCAAAAGCATAGTTTTGCAATACATGATGATGTTGGATAGCTCGTTTTTAAAAAGAGATCAAATAACAAACAAAATGGTTGATGATTTTTCAAGGTGTGAAGGTTGATTGAATTTTATTGGTCTTACACAAGAATACATACCAAGCACATTAACATCCCTAAAATTGTTCAAGTAGGTGTATCTTCCTAGTGTACACCCAACCATAAAATACCTCAAGGAGTCAATAGGTAGGTATCTAGTGACATAGAATTGACTCACCTTCTCCCTTTATTTGGAGGCTTTAACACCTTGCCTAAATAATTTATATCTCTACTCAAGGAGGCACATGTTGAGTAACTTCAGGCTTGATATTGAGCCTTGCACCACACTATAAATATGGTCGAAGGTCTTACAATTTCTAAATATAAGGATTTCTATGGGTTTTGTGAATTAAGAGCACGTCTTCAAATGCTTGAGTTAAGGAGGGTCTCTCTTAGTTCCTTCACCTCCAAATCTTGATGGACCAATGGTCTCAAGGATACACCACACATAATGATGGCTCACTCTTGAGATACAAATTTCTCTCTCCCCCTTTATATATGTACCCTGCTAGAAACCATGGTTAAGGTCATCCCTTAGGTTGATTAAATACCCCAAGCAAGTCTCCTAAAGGTAAATATTGATACTAGTTCTTTGATCCCCAAGCTTGCATTAAATGTAAGGGAAGAGCATACACAAGCTAGCTCAACCTTAGGTTAAACACAAGAAAGAAGTAAACTAGAGGGTATTTTTTATTTGCAATCCCATACAAAGTGCAATGAGAGAGAATACACACCAACTTTCCTACACAAGCAAAGTAAACAATGTTTAATTATCCCTTAAGAAACCAAGTGTGCAACTAATCTAGTGATAAAAATATAATCTTTGACAAGCATCCTACACCAAATGATGTTAATAATATTAAAATTTTGTCCTTTATCCAATGATAGACAACTACACCAATTGAGTTAGTTTCCAAGGCTACAATGATTATTTGAAAGATAAATCTCAATATTCAAAAATAAAAGCATAGCTATAAATATTAGATGCACAGTTACAAAGATCAAAAGCACAACTTTACTAATAATATGTCGAAAAGTAACTATCAAATGTAAACTTATACTTGTCAGATGTGTAGATCTATATGTTAGAAGTGTCAATCTATACTAGAATTCAAAAGGACCTACAAATAGAAAATACAACCCTACCAAAATGATAAGTAATCAAAAGCACAAAAGTACTAACCACAAGCACTATTCATCATATCAAAAGTTTCATTCTACACATTAGAAGCACAATTTGTATTCAAAAGCATCATTCTACACATAAAAAGTGTCATTTTGTACCTAAACTTCTTAAAACATAGAATTCTAAAAAAAATGTTAGTTTCATAGACATGGGTCCCATCAAGCATGCCAAAATGTGGAATGATGAAATGTGAAATTGCAAAATAAGGACAATACACTATGAAAGTACCTACTTCACATTCAACAATCACTTTCAATGGAGCATGAGAATCAATAAATTAAATGAAATAACAAACAATATTACCTCCATAAAGCTTCATCTTACTCCATTGATTTTAGGTATGCCTCAATAGTATGGTATTTGGGTTTCTCTTCTAACTTAGCACAACCTTGATAACAAATGGATTGGATGAGTAACATGAGTTTTCTCAAAAAATATGGATCCTTGATAGGTTGGAAGATGGTTGATTTATAGCTTTCACCTAATATTGATCAACAATGGAGGATAATCAAAATAATCAATGGATGAGATTAATTGAGAGGACATGAGGAATTTGTAAGTGACATGTGTCCTTATGAAGGGCTTGATTGGTGATTCAATTAATTGCATGGATGAGTGGACTAACTGCATGGATGAGTGAATTGACTACATGGATGAGTGAGAGTGAGAACGAGTCTAAGTGAACTGATGTGTTTTTGAGTTGACTCACTTGGTTGATTGATAGAAGAATATTAATAGGATTAAATAAATAAATTTATTGAATTCTTATGCATGAGGAAAATATAAGTTATTAGAACTAAATAAATATATTCATTTAATTCATGTCCATGATGGGAAAAGAGGGATTAAAAATTAAAAAAGAAATTAGATAAATTTACATTAATTTATTTAATTGTGGAGGAAATGCTAGCTAATTAAATAATTAAAATTATTTAATTATGGTGGATAGGAAGAATTAATGAATAGATTAATTAAATAATTAAATAATATTTAATTAATGTGGAGAGAAAAAATTGATGATTTAATTAAATAATTAAAAATTGTTCAATTCATATGGAGAGGAAAATTTTGATGAATTAATTAAATAATTAAAAATTTATTTAATTAATGTAGATGAGAGATTATTTTTTTTAGGCAAAGAGCATGGAGGTAGATGAGAGAAAATTGATAAATTAATTAAATATTATTTAATTAATATGGAGAGAAAAAATTGATGAAATAGTTAAATAATTAAAATTATTTAATTAATGTGGATGAGAGAAAA
>VDFB02094163.1:0-17734 GCA_007258455.2 Sequoia sempervirens
GTGATGGAGGTCTAACACTAGGGGTCCGAGGAAGGCTGAGGACTTAGTAGTTTTCTATTTTCATTTCAGAAGGTCGCCAAATGAGCGTAACCTAAATGGTGGAAGGTCACCACTAGAAATCCATAGGGGATGGCGATGTTACCATGGCAATCTACGGACAGAGGTCTGCAAATTGGGACCCAGAGGGCATTAGGAACTTTGGTCAGTCCATAAATTCAATAGGTCAAGGAAGGAGTTGGGTTTTGAATGTCAAAAATTTAGGCTCAAAAGGCTGTTAGAAATGACAAACCATGAACTCCCTAGGGACGGAGTCCCGTGAGAGCGGACCCATGAAGTGTGATAGGCTCAATTTAGCTTGAAATATTTACTCCATTTCAATGGCGAGAGAGTGGAGTCTCCCCGCGATGGCAGGTCCAATGGCGAAGATCACTATTTGAGAGTTAGTCTGATGGCAATGACATTGTGAGTTGGTGGGTTTGTGGGTTATGAATTCCCTGGCCAAAGAACGATGTCGAGGGGTTGAGGTTCCACAACCATTAAAGGAGGTAATTTATGAGGTTTCTTCAACTTCTATTTCATGGGTTGGCACCTCATTTTTCTCTATCTAGTTAATGTAATCTTCCTCTTTCTAATTCATCATTTTACCACAAAATCAGTGAAAAAAATAACACGAGGTGCAAGTGGTGAACTAACCTTGATACCTGATGAATGTGGGTGACCTAGCTAGTAGCAATGGCTCAAAGATGGTGGTCGAATGGCTCAGGCATGATGGCAACATTGGAAGTTGGCTGTAGATCACTCTAACTCTTCTCTAATCACCTGACAAAGTGATAATGAAAGGTCAAATCCCTCTATTTATACTCTTACTTGTACATTAAATCTCTTAATTAATGCATGTACGATGGCCATTGGGTTTGCAAGAAGGAATTTCAAAAGCGGTCGTAAGAGATTCGAAGTCCAACAATCAAAAAGTTTTTGATAGATAGTTGTTCTAAAAGTTTAGTAGAAAACCACCAGTGAGGAAGGGCAAGGTGGACCCAATGGGTCTCAAAGATGGTCCATTAGACTTAATCATTAGAAACACAGTGGGATCGGCAATTCAAGGTGGTGGGTCTCGTGTAGTGGAAGGATGGGGTCCTTTGGCTATTGGGTGTGGTGAATGTGATAGGGAAATCTGCCAAAGGAAACCCATGAGGGTGGACCCACGGAGCTCCAAAGATGCCAGTGTGAAAGGCAGGGGAAAATTGCCAAGGGAGTCCACACAAAGACATAGGACTTAGAAAATTTGAGGGGATGAAACATGGCCAACTTGATATGACTCCTTTGAGGTTCATTGACTATTTGGGACACCAAATAGGGACACACAAGACAAGACAATAGCAAAAGTGGCCCAGTGAGGTGAAGGGAAGAGAGTGTCCCTATTCTAAATAGGGCATGTGTGCTGAGGGCACAACAAATGGTGACTCGGCTGGAGAACGCTCCCAAGCGTTTTGAGGATAGATGCTCATTCTGAACCCAAAATATTTGGTTTTGTAGACTAGGGGCTAACTTCCAAAAGTGAACTAAGGAGAACAAGATCCTTAACCAAATCAAACTATGAAACATCTTGAAAGTGTGTGAGTGGTGAATTCATTTCCTTTCCTTAGAAACTGTGAAAAGTAAAACCCAATCAAACTGAGTAAGCCACATGAATCGTCCAACTCCAAAAGTAACATAGACATTGCCTCACTACTAGTCAGGCATCCATAGCCTCGGTGAAGTTGTCGTTGTGAGCCCACTTCTATTGCTCTACTTCTAGCCAGGCATCCATAGCTCTAGTAGAGTTATCCACACACCCATACGATTGCTTGATTTCAAATTTTTTTGTTTCTTTCTTTTGATACTTCTTTTAATACTTTCTTCTTTTACTCAAATATGCAAGCATTGAAGCCTACTATGGGTTTGGGAACCACAGTGGTCACTGGAGATGACTTAAGATTTTTCACTCACCAAGTCATCATAACAGCTACTATATAGCACTTTGGAAATAATTACTATGTGTTTTGTGTAGAATCTAAGATGAACGTAAAAGGATTCAACCAAGGGTTGAGTTCTAAGGCAAAGTTCAAATGAGGAAGTTATTCTTAGGTAGCTATTACAGACCAATAGTCGAGAATGAATATTTAGCCAAAGAACACTAAAGACATACAATAAAGTGAACCATTCATTGAATGAGCATGACCACCATAGCATAAATGAAGAACACCCCTATCAAAATAGAACAACTGGGAAGTGAGCAAAACACAACAACGCAAAACAACAAAACAAAATCCAACCAAAAGCAACCTAAACTAACCTATGTACAAGTATTTATAGGAATAGCTCTAAAAGAGTTTAGACTTGGAAGTAATGCTTTAATTGTTTCTCATTGATAGGAAACAAGACGTCCTCACTAGTTAGGGTCTTTAAGCGGAAAGCATTGTCTCCCAAGATTTCAGCAATTTGAAAGGGGCCAAGCCAAATCCTATCGAATTTTTTATGTCCCCCTTTCTTTTTGTGAGCCTTGTCCCAAAATAGGACTAGATCAGCAATTCTAAAGGCCTTGATTTTGGCTCAATGGTCGAACCATCTCTTAACTACACCCTAGTGTTTGGAAAAAAATTCTATTGTATGATCATGCACTTCTTCTAGGTGCAACAACTCGGTTAGGCGAGCTTCTCTATGATTTCCTCCTTTCTAAAATTCATTCATAAATTGGAGGGTGGGAATCTTGAAGTAGATTGGAAATATAAGCTCTGGGCCATAAATAAGATGGAACAGGGAATCACCAAGGGAAGTCTTATGGCGTGTACAATCTACCCAAAGGGAAAAATAGAGCTAGGTGTGCCAGTCCTTAGGGTTCCTATCAAGTAGTTTCTTAATCACGGTGATCATATTCTTGTTTGTGGATTATGCTAGGCCATTGCCCTGGGGATAGTAGTTAGATGAGAACTTAAGGGAAATTCCATAATCAAAGGCCCAAGTAGAAAATTTTAATGAGGAAAATGAAAGGCTATTGTCACACACTAATGCATAAGGACAACCAAAGTGATTTAAAATAAAAATCTCAAGAAAATTCATAACTACCTTTGTTGTGCATTGCCTACATGCAATTGCTTCTATCCATCTACTGCAATAATCTAAAGTAGTTAGAATGTACCTGTGTCCTACAAATGAGGGTGGGCTTACCAGACCAATGAAGTTGAGACCCCATTGCGTAAATGACCTCACCTCCACAACTGGTTGCAATGGAACAACATTCTTTTATCTAGTTGCGGCAGTCTAGTAGATGTGGCACGTACGAACATGGTTATGAGTGTCCTTGAAGACTCTTGGACAATAGTAACCTACTCTCAGGATCTGATGAGTAGTCGAAGGGCAAAATCCATGATCAGTGTCGAATCTATCATGAAATTCCTTCAAGACCTGATCAACTTCTTCTTTGCCAAGGCATCTCAAAATAGACACCTTCATGATTCCTCTTATATAAAATAGATCCCTGTAGCATGCAGTTACTACTCTTCAACCTGAGGGCATGCTTTTGAAGTCCTTGCAAGGGGGGTGGGCACTTGTGATTCAATAGATAGTAGACTATGTCACCATACCTCTCCCCTAGGGAAATGTCTTCAACTTGATATTGTTGTACCATAAGCTCAGGTCCTACTTCAGTTGTTGCCTTAACTATTGTTTGAGTGAGTGCCTATCCTCTTACTAACTTCATCAGTTGAATCCCCATGTCGTATTCTTGTAACAATGTAACCCACTTGGCTCTTTGTTCTCATAGCTCATTTTGCATAGGAGTGTCTTCACTGTTGGGTCAGGAACAATGGAAAACACGTTATTACATAAGATGTAATGCCTAAATTTCTTCACTATTGGATCAGGAACAATGGAAAACACATTATTACATAAGATGTAATGCTTGAATTTCTTCACTCCTCTGACAAGGGCATATGCCTATTTTTTGACATTGTGGTACTTTAGTTTGACATCTTTCAAGGGAGCACTGATGAAAGTGATTGGGTGCTCATTTTCGTCATTTTATTTCTAGGTCAAAATGTTGGCGCATGAGTGATTTGAAGCAAATGAATAGACATAGAAGGGCTTCAGATAGTGTGGGTTGACTAGCACAAGTCCTTTTTCAATTTCCTACTTAATTTCTTCAAAGGCTTGCTTTTCTTTAGGGGTCCACTCGATCTTAGTATCTTGTTTCAACATGGCATTGAGGGGCTTGACAATCTCAGCAAAGCCTATAATGAACTTCCATATGAAGTTGATCTTTTTGAAGAAATATTTGAGTTCTTTCTTACTACTTGACAACTGAATTTTTAGAAAAAAATTGGATACGCTCAAGATCAATGGAGATTCCCCATTCTGAGATAACATGCCCAAGAAGTTTCCCTTTTTTTACTCTAAAGCTGCACTTCTTCGGGTTAAGAGAAACTCCAAACTCTTGGCACCTTTGAAATACTTTGCACAAGTCATAGACATGATCACTCTGCTTCTTAGAGAACATGGTCAAATCATCCATCTAGATGATTGTACACTTTCCAATCAGATATTTGAATGCAATGTCCATGGCACATTGAAAAGTAGTGCCAACATTGATGAGCCCAAATGGCATTCTCCTGTAAGCAAAGGTCCCCCACTTAGTGGTGAACATTGTCTTATGGAAATATTTGTATTGTACCATCACTTGATTGTACCCAGAGTACCCATCAAGGAAGGACATCATTTGTGAACCATTAACGATCTGCGGTACTTCATCCAGTGATGGCACTGGATAACTATCCTTTTCCAAGGCTCTATTTAGATTGTTGAAGTCTATGCACAATCTAATTTCCCCATATTTTTTCTAACCAAGACCAAGTTGTCCACCCATGTGGAGTGCCTAACTAGAAAGATTATTCTAGCTGAAAGTAATTTTTGTACCTCTTTGTAGATGATTGATTCTAGCAAGGTGTTGATAGGGCACTAACATTGGTGGAATGGCCACATGTCGGGCTTGAGAGGGATGGTATGTGTGATAATAGAGGTATCATAGGTCTTTAGGTCTTCATAACTCCATGCTACCACATCGTTATACTTTTGAAGAGCATTCACAATCCCTTTCTTTTCCTCTATAGTGCACACTTTTCTAATAAAAATATTCTTGACTTCCTTGGTTGTCCCGAGGTTGTGAGTGTCACAATGGTTGCTTATGGCATCCCTCTTTGTTTGTTGATCCTGATCCTTGATCTGATCCAAATCAAATATGGGCTCCATCTGAACCATACCTTTGGGAATAGAGTTCGTTTTGAGGTCAATAACCCCCTCTATGTCTAATTTAGCTTCTTGTGGATCAACCTCATAAATGATTTATGTGGCAAACACATTAGAGCTTGTGAAAAATTCCAGGATATGCTTGTCATCATTGAATACCTAGAAATGAGTGACGTTATCTGGCATAGATGGTTTGGACATCAATTCAATAGTAAATTTCTTGAGCCTAGACAAGGAGAGGGGTTGCAAACTAATACCTACATGGGCCAAAGCATCAGCTATTTGATTCTAGGAGCATGGAATCAACTGTATATTAAATGCATCTAGACCCTCTAATAGATCCCAAACTCTATGCCTATAGTTTTCTAATCTTCTATTGTGACATGAGTACAATTTCCTCACTTGATTGGTTACCAACTCAGAATCACCTAAAACTTGCACCATTTAAACATTTTTCCTTAAGGCCATCAAAATACCATGCACTAAAGCTTCATATTCTGCTACATTATTGGTACAATAAAATTGAATTCTATGGGTGGCAAAGTAATTCTTACCTGTAGGGTTGATTAGCTTGAATACCAGATCCTTTTTTGGACTTGGATCCATCCAAGCATAGTGTCTAGAATTTGGAAGCCTCTTTGACGCCATGGTAAAGAATTCTTTAATTCCCTTTATGCTACAAGTTGTTATCTATGAATTGTGGAGGGGGTGTTGATTCGATATGATTTGGGGTAGGTTACCCTGCTGACATTCCTTTCTGAGGAGTAATTAATCCTTTAACATGTTCCACGACTGTCTGGCACAAACAATATTCAAACTCTGGGTGGGAAACATTGTGTACTCTGCACCAACTTGGCAGTAAGAGATCTTGGAAGTCTATTCTCACACCCAAGCTGAGTTTCTTGCACAAATTTCTCCATAAAGTCTTAGAAACCATCCAACAACCCTAAATTGCCATCCTCATAAGGCTCTCCACCATCAGGTTTCACTAACATTCCTGTGCTTTGAGGCACATGGATCAAGTTGGTTGGATGACTACATTGCACCAAGAAGACCTCTATAGGTATTTATTCTTCTTGTTGCTCTACTTCTTCTTGATAAGGAAAAGGACAATAATTTCCCAATTTCATTTCAGCAAACAACACTTCATTGGTGGTGTTGTTATATTCCATGATCATGAATTTCATGTGTGGCTCCTGATCTATGCAAATCTGATTTGGTAGTCCCTTCCATGGTAGCCAGATATGAGAATTTTTTTTGCAGCATATCCATTCAATGTGCGAGTGAAATCCCATCCCAAGATAATTCCATATGTATCAAGGATATCCGCAACCTAGATATCAATAACTTGTTGTGCACCCTCGGGTCTACAACAATTTGCATTGGGATCCAATTCATCTCTCCAACAATGTTTACCTTGGTTTTTTCTAATTGAGTCACCTTTCTTCTTGAAGGAGTGGGGGTAATCCCGAGAGCTTTTCGTATAGCTAAGGGCATAACATTGGCTGATGCTCTAGAGTCAATTAAGCAATTATGCAAATTCTTTATGAATATCCGGATGGTGGTAAGGAAGGGAAATGTTTCTAGGTTTCCTTGGAAGAGGCCCATTGGTGTATCTATCTGAGCTACTTGAGCTTTGTTCTTATCACCAATCCTATCCTTAGTCTATCTAGAGAACTAGTCCTTAGAGCTCTGCCTATTGTTCTGATTTGATTCTTTGGAAAGCTACTTACCCATTGACTGACCTTAAGGTGGATCAACCTTCTTTCCATGAATTTGCTGAATAACAGGTTCATTTGGAGGGTCTTCGAAAGAGGATCTTTTGGCTGATACTTCTTTTGTTGCCTTAGAGGAAGGGGCCCCATTAATGACTCTAAAGAAGGCATGTCTGATGTCTAGGACCTTGAGTAACTCAAAGGTGGACAAGCTGATTTTGATCTTTTTGAACTCCGTGGCAACATATTTTCCCATTTGTTCAATTTCATATTTGAATGCTCAACCTATGGTAAAGCTAGAAGGCTAGACTTTTTTTTGGCTTGACTAACTTTGGATTTTACCTTGAGGTTGATTTTGCAGGTGGCTTGATGGCCTATCCTTGTTGAGATATTGAGTGGGCACATGAGGAAAGCCAATGATATTGTTGGCATTGGGATCAAGCGAGGTGCTAAAATTATTGGGCGGAATGGAAGTTGTAAAAGGTCCACCCACCTACTCATTCCTAAGATAGTATGGAGTTTCCCTTAAGTGGAACATTTGTACCTCATCTACATATAATTCTTCCTCATCTATTGGACCATTGTCTATGGAAATGAAAAGCTAAGACAAAGGTTCTTCATTACTTACCTCTTGTACTTCTTCATTCATGGTAGTGGCAGTCTCTATCTTAGGCTCGTTGTAGTCACTTCATGGTCATGGTGCTAGGTTGACTACAAGGCAGGAGGAGTTGTAAGGCTCAAATGGAATGAGGTGTTTGTAATTTGCACTATCAATGGCATTTTGGACCTCCACTTAGAAGATCTCAGCTACTGTTTGGAACTCAGGGCAGTCCAACTCTGAGTGCCTGCTTATTTTGTGAATCTGGCACCATCTAGATAAGGCAGCCTCGGTGAGGTATACTCCACTAGTCATCTTCTCTATGCTAGCAAGTTGATCAAGAGGGGTAGGAAAACCTCCATTGTTAGGCGTCGTGTTCAACATACAATTTTTCCTCTGGGAAGGTCTCCTCTTGAAGCTCTGATTTGAATTTTGTCCTCTGTCATAGTTTTGTCTAGAAGAGGTGTTGGTCTGGCGGTCATCTTTGTTGTCTCGATTATCAATATGGGTATGTGCAGGATCATCATGGAGAAAACAAGCCCTTAAGTGGTGAAAATTTTAGAAAAATCAGATTTACGCAACTTGATGTAAAAATTTGAATAAGTTATCTATATTATTTAAAAAATATGCAAGAATAGAATCTATAGAAAATTAAATGTAGTTTCTAAACTACTAGGTTTATTTTTTAAAAATAAATCTATTTGGTGAAAATTTGAAATTTCAATGTAGTAGTACTTAAATTTTAGGGAAAAAATAAGAAGTAGGTGTCTGTCTAACTGCCCTAACCACAATAAAATGATAATATTTTTTTATAATATTTTAGATAAAAGTAGAGAACTCATTTCCAGATGTAATGCATATTTTTTTGTAATTTTTTTCCAAGTAACTAATTAATTATGATTTTTTTATTACAACTTTTTAAAATATAAAAACTCATATGTTTGACCACCTTAACTTGGTCAAAACTTCATGAAATTCAATTTTATTTTTTAAAATCCTATAGTATGTGAAGCATAGAATGTGACACATGTTTCAAATTCAAAAAATGTGATACTGTTTGAAAGCTATAGATGTTTTTCAATCAAGCTATCAATCAAGACTTTATTCGTAATTCAAATAGAAAATGAATAATAATTATTTATTAAATTCAAAGTAAAACATAATTTATATTGGTGGAAAGTTGAGAATATCTTTTAAAAACCCTTTTCATTTCAACAATTTTGGGTAAAAAGAAAGTTGTCAACCACATACCCATCATATTGCCACTTTTTGGCCCACCATGATCCTGCACATACCCATATTATCTCGGTTGAGATTAGCTTGGATACTTCATTGGGAAGATTGCAATTGATTATTCTAATTTCTCAGGTCTTTGACATTTTCTTTATCATATCAGTCAACTCATCAAGCCAAGATTTCTCGATGTTGCTTGGCTACGACACTTGATTTTGAAGGAAAATGGGAAAAGCAACTGGTTGATTTTGTTGTGCTGGGGGAAATTCAGGCCCTTGTAAGTATAGGGGAATTTGGGGCTACTACGGATATACTTGTTGTTGTTGGGACTAAAATTAATAAGGCACAGAAGGCACTTGATTCATGGGCTATCCTGGATGGGGAACTAGGGGCAATTGTGACACCTAGTTCATAATCGGCGTGTGATGTTGGAGTGCTTGATTGAGCCCTTGAATCTACATGGGATGGGAAACTACCCCCAAGGAAGGTAGTGGACTATAAATATTCTATCCCAAGTTTGTGTTGGCTTTGACTACTTTGACGTAAGCATCCACCAACCTGGCAGGTGGTGCGTTCATCCTTTTCACAAATGTTGTAGTGAGATTGTCCAGGGCAGCATAGTAGGCTAGCAAAACAACATCGTCGAGTGTATATGGGGCTTACAACCTTGAGTAGGCCCAATGGAACCAATCATTGAAGGATCCTATCAGCTCGTTAATCTCTCTATGAACAGATATGAACTATTGATACAATTTTGAAGGATTAATCAAAACCTTATATTTCCTTAAGAAGGAAGCCTTTAAAAGGTCCCAAGTGGTGATGGTCCCTATTGGTATATTTATGTACCAATAGAAGGCTTCTTCTCCCAGAGAATAAGGGAATATTCTACATGCCATGTCCTTGTGATCGATCTGCATATCCTTCAATGTTGTTTGGAAGATCTTGATATGTTCTTCAACTATCCTTTGTGGATCCCGAGGATTGAACTTCATACAGAATCCCTTTGAATTCTTAGGAATGTCATGGTAGGAACTAAAGTGCAATGGAGAGGGGTTATTCCCTAGCCAATCCATGAGGGGAGGTGGGGGTGGTAATTGCTATTAGATAGTGATCTGGGGCTACATAGGGACATCAGTAGTTGGGACTGCACCTTAGACTTGGAGGGCAAGGGAAGAGGAAGCACCCTGGTTGTGGGATAGATGAGGCCCAAAGGTAGTTTGGAATGGCTGAGTGGAGGATGGATGAAAGGTAAAGGGAGGTGGAGGTGGAAGAGAGGTGTAGGTGATGGAGGAAGAGGAAGAGGTTGTCCCCTCCCTTGGTTCGCTTAGCCCTTGTGGGTGGCTGCAACTTTTGAAATTCTCCCTTGTTCGGTGTTGACCTTAAAACTCTTTGAAATATTTCAGGGGAGAACAATCTAATTTGATCCTACTTAACTCAACCCTCCTTCTAGCCCCAATTATGTTGATGGGTATTTTAGCACTTTCTCAACATAGGTAGTGCATAGATGCACTACCTCTCTTGAAAGGTAAAAATTCACAAGCAAGTTACCAATTGCCACCCCAAGGTCTCTCAAGTGTCAGGTCATGACATGCATGGAATTTCTCAGTTGATGTTTGATGTGATTTTGCTAGTAATCACAGGGAAAACTTACATGTTTTGGGCTAGATACGAGATGAATCTTGAAATGGAGTTCCTAAAATGGGAAGTTAGAGAGTAGTTTGTTACAGGTTCAAACAACAATCATAAACTCCTATTTTATCTTGAGATTTGGCTTTACAATGTGCAATGAACCTTAGCATAGGTTAAATATTAAAAAAAAAAATCAGCAGGGGAGAGGAGAGGTTCCTAGATCTTAAACTAAATATGAACAGTGATCATGGAGGGTTCTACTATGGAAAACATCCTTAAAACAGAATTTCACTTAACTAGAAAAACTCACAGTACCATAAAACTTGTGCTAGCTTCTAAGGATTGAAAATATTCCACCATTCATTCACCATAAATATGCATGAACAAAGATAGATGTTTGGAGCAGCTTTCAATTTAAGTCCAGACTAACTTTACACAACTATCTACCAACAATTAACAACAAAAAGTAAGGACAAGAAAGGGGTATGTGCAGGATCATGATGGGCTAAAAAGTGGCAATATGATGGGTACGTGGCTGACGACTATCTTTTACCCAAAATTTATGAAATGAAAAGGGTTTTTAAAGGAGATTCTCAGCTTTCCACTGATATAAATTATGACTTACTTTGAATTTATAAGTGATTATTATTCATTTTCTATTCAAATTATAACTAAAGTCCTAATTGATAGGCTGATTGAAAAACATCTATAGCTTTCAAACAGTATCACATTTTTTGAATCCAAAATATGCGTCACATTCTATGCTTCGCATGCTATAGGATTAAAAAAAAGAAAAATTTAATTTCATGAAGTTTTGACCAAGTAAGGTGGTCAGACATATTATTTTTTATATTTTTAAAAACTTGTAATAAAAATTCATAATTAATTATTTACTTGGAAAAAAAATTACAAAAAATATGCATCAAATTGGGGCATGAGTCCTCTACTTATATCTAAAATCTTATAAAAAATATTATAATTTTATTGTAGTTAGGTGGTTAGGCAGACACCTACTTCTTATTTTTCCCTAAAATTTAAGTACTCTTGCATTGAAATTTCAAATTTTCACCAAATAGTTTTTTTTTTTTTAAACAAACCTAGTAGTTTAGAAACTACATTCAATTTGCTATAGATTCTATTCTTACATATTTTTGAAATAATAAAGATAACTTATTCAATGTTTTACGTCAAGTTGTCTAACTTTGATTTTTCTAATATTTTTTGCCACTTAAGGGCCTATTTTTTCCATGATGATCCTGCACATACCCAAAGGCATCAACACAACAAAAATCTACACAACCATTGAATAGCATTACTAAATCTACCAAGGAAATCTAAAACCATGAAGAATAGCAATGTAAATCTAACTAAATCAACTAACTATGGGAGATGAATCATGAAACATGCAGAGAAACTCAAGAATCCAGCAAAGTCAATGAATTTCTATTAATTTTTTTGTAGCATGTCTTTACAACAACTCAAAGTTCTCTTTTTGAAAATGAGAGGAGACCCCCTATTTATATTGTTCAAAAAGAAAAATGAATGGCCAAGATTTATTTGCATTGTGTGGCCAAGATTCACTACAAATTAGAGTTTCACCTACCCCCAAATATATTACAATTTAAAATAGGGTAAGTGCACCAAGATGGTCGCACTTTTGTGGCCACAAAAGTGAAAAATGAGACAAAATGCGTTCGCGTTATAACGCGAACGCGTTTTGTCTTTTTAAAAGCAAAAAAAAAAGTAACATTCTTCATTTTGTTTTTACTGATTTCCATTTCTGCCCGCGGCCAAGAACCCTGCACTACGCGCTCGCGTTGTTGAGGAGGTGACTTCTTCACATTTGATCAACTTGAGTTCAATTTTCTTCACAAATATGGCACCCCGATGATGAAGAGATGCAAGAGTAAGTTTGTTTTAATTATTTGTAATGAATTTTTTGTTTTAAATTGATTTTTGTTTGTTTTGGTTAGAAATGAATGATTTTTTTAATTTGTGGAAATCCTCAACAAGGCGGAAAATCCTCAGCAAATCAACCTCAACAAAATCAACCTGCCCCACCATTCTCTCAATACCCTCCTGGCACTCAAAAAAATTTGAGGAGTGAAATTGAAAACAATAAAAAAGAAGTTGAGGATCTTATTAGTAGGTTGAGTGATCAAAATTCTTCAACCACAGAAAGGATACATCTAGCAGATTCGTTGAAGGATTTGTTAAAAAATGTGGATGCAATTACCCAACAAATATCTAGATCACAAAATAGGAGGCAAACATCAAGGGCATATTATGCAGATAAATTATCATATAAACAAGTTAAAGATTTAAAGATTACTAAAGGCAATTTGTGCTCTCTATTCACTGACCCTAGAACAAATCAAAATCTCACCCTCAATGCAAAGAGGTTTCCTATCCATTGGTGCCACCCCGTAGAGATTAGGAACCATTTTTATGACAGATGGTATATGGTCTTTGATTACCCACCGTGCAATAACTGTGAAGTCCCCCAATATTTTCTTAGGAAATTATCGTTGAGTTTGTATTGAACCAAATCCCAAATTATTTTGATATGAAGGAGTTTAGGTGGGAGGGTCAGCCTGTGAGATAGGCACAGTGCCCGGCCCGGATCCTACAGCCGGGGGCAACCTCTGCAGCTAGGCACGCCTCGTGGCAGTGCAATGCGGTAGTTGCAAAGGAGAGTGCTGATGTAGAGACTTTGCAAGTGATCACATCCTTGACTCGGAGTGTCATCCACCACACTAGCCCCATTGTACAACACAATCCAGGGGAGTCTTCAGGTGGTGGCCTTTGAGGCCATGTGTGTCGATCTTGCGGAGCCACTTGTTAAGTATGAGCCTACCGTGCCTCAGGGGAGGGTGCTACACAGGATCCATATACTTTTACGCAGCCTGATCCGTATGCATCTACGGGGATGGAGAGGGCGGCTGACATTCTGCATGATGCATATGGTATTGACAGTCAAGTAAAATTGAACGTGTTCATTGAATTTAGTTTATTAAATTTTAATTGTCGAATGCAAGATTAACTAATTTGATTTTATTATTTTGTAAAATTGGAGGTCCTGATGTTGACCACAGGTACATATGATCAATCTATACTTATTTATCACGTTACACCTGTCGGTGGGGTATGTAAAAGTTAGTAAACAATTATAAATTGATTACATATGTTAATAGCATTTTTTTATGAATGGTATTTTTAATATGTGATTTTGGATGTTGAAGCGAGTGTTGTTGGAGGTTTCAAAGAAACACCTCTGAGTGCAAGTAGATTTGATCAAACTTTCACTGAGGTAATATAGAATAAATAGAACTTAAAGTTAATGAATTCTAAGTTTAATCTAAATTTGTGTATATATATAGTCATAAGAGTATATGGGTTCACTAGGTTATTATTTGAAATCTTTTAAGAATGGTCCTACCATGATTGTTTGTCTTAGAATTCCTACACTAGCAAGCTATATATAATAAAAATTTAACATGGAACTGACAAAGGTAGAGCTACATTCTATCCATCCTATATATTTTTTTGTGATGTCAACGTAACCAAGAATAAGATGATGGATGTCCTACATGATGTCAATGTAACCAAAAATAAAATTTCTATCCTCGACCCTATCTATCAGCCAAGACTCCTTCAATATCTCCTAGACGCTTGGAGATGCTTAAGAATAGGTCAAAATACCCTATATTCTCTTCATTTGTTGCATAGCTCATCAGGTTTCCCTATATGTTCTCTAACTAATCATGATTGCATGGAAAGAAGTTATAATTACTCATTAAACTCTCAACTATTGGAGCCTCCTCAAACTTTCCCATAGGACATGGAAAATGCTTAGAAATGATTAAATTCCCTAATAGGGTGTGGGAGATATTTTAGGGAAACATTTGACACTAATTTGATCCATTGAATTCTTCTTCATTCTTATATATTCCTCAAATATACCTTGCAATACCCTTATCATACCTAAATCTACTACATTCATGTCCTTGTTAGCTAGCATGTAGGTGATATAGTATGGTCCATGAATTTTATGTCTTCTTTTTTCATTTTTTTTCTATCGGTCCTCTTTTTATCTCACTACTCGTCCTCACATAAAAGAAAGAAAAACATTACTTCTTTTTCTCATTCTAAGGCCCCTAAAGGTTTAAGCCCTTAGATGTGAGGATTCCGCTTACATAAACCATGTGGTACAAATGACTAAATCCCAAAGGCGATTTGCTTAGCAATGAAAGAGTTTGGAAAGGTAGAGAGAGCTACCTTTGGTGACTCAAAACTTGACTTTCAAAAACAAAGCCAATTAGGCTACTTGAGACATGTGTGGATGAGGACAACATTTGGTGGAAGAGGAAGAAAGATATTGCTAGAAGTGCGGAGGCCCACCATCACGCGGATTTTGATATTCAACCATGAGGAGCAAAGAAGAGAGTTGATATCATGTATCAAAACATTAAGCATGCATTCTTCAGCCAATGGATAAGGAGATGATTACTTTTCTTCATTTTCATTTCCATAACCATATCACGGCATGGGAACCATGAAGACCAAGGATGTCCAGTTTTATGTGGAGGTAATGGATGTGGTCCAAACTTTAGGAGGGGCAAGAAGGTCAATGTATGATCTTGATGAATGATAGAAGAGGGGTTGGTCAGATAAACCAGGGGCACCTAGTCAAGGGACCTATAGGTTAGATTGGTGAAGCAAAGCACCAAGGAGGTCTTACAAGGAAAGGCCTAGAGCAGGTACATACAAGGAAAGGCTCTTGCCTGCCTGCTCCTCTTCCTCTATTTGAACCTCCTTGAGGTCCTCTACCCCGGTTATGTCCACCTCTTGTAGATATTTCACCTCCATGCTCTATGAGTTTTGACTCTCCTTGGTTTCTTTAGGGTCATTGCCTCTACCTTGGTAGCCACCATGCTGTCCTCTTTGATCTCTTCCTTTGCCTTTTCCCTTAGAAGTCTTATCTTGCTTCCTCTTACTCTCTCTTCAATCTTTAATGTAATTATTAACATTGGTGCAGCGTTTGGAGACCCAAGAGGGAACCATCTCTCTTGAATGTTCCACTTGAAATACATTGAACCACCTTTTGCCACCTTGATACTTTCATCCTCGTGACATTGGACCTCATGCAAAGTCTGGAAACTCCTGGGTATAGGAACTCATCTCACGATCTCTTTGCCTCAAACTCTGTCTCCTCTTATGCAATTGTTGAATTTCATAGTCTTTAGGTAGGTATGCTTCTTTCACCTTGGCAACCATTCCCTTCAAGTAGAGATGGGTTGCTTGCCTTCCTTCTCCCTCTCTATCTAAATGAATTTCCATGAAGTTAAGGTAGAACCTCTTAGTCTTGATTTAGCCACCTTTACCTTTTGTGCTTCAGTGACTCCATCACACTCAAAATGGTTTTCCATTCCCTCTATCCAATCCATAACTAAGTCAGCCTCCATCTTTCCACTAAACAATGGTACTCCTTCAAGTGTTTTTCCACTCAAAGCCTTCAATGCTTTCAAGAAGGGATCCTCCTTCAATATAGGGTCAGGTTCAGGGATTCTATCCTCCTTTTCAACCTCTTCTTCTTTGCTATTCTTCCATCAAACCCATAACATTAGGTGCTTGCTCAAGTTGGTCTAACTTTTCTCTCAATACCCTATTGTCTTCGTCTATTTCTTCAACCCTCTTGTAACTCAGCATTTGTCACCGAAGTGCTAGAACCACTAGACTCTTTTCTCGACATACAAGATCAATCGTCTTTTGCTTGCTCGATACCAATCGATAGGAGAGGGGTTGGAGGAATCCAATCGCGATTCTTGCTCCTAGGCCTTTCCTTGTAAGACCTCCTTGGTGCTTTGCTTCACCAATCTAACCTATAGGTCCCTACTCATGACTAGGTGCCCTTGGTTTGTCTGACCAACCCCTCTTCTATCACAAACTCCAACCACCAAGTCCACCTTGGTTCATTACCACAACTCTTCCTTAGCCTTTACACTATACTAAAGACCAATCTTCCTCAACACTCCATCAACTCTTGCGGGGGTACTAATAAGTCTTAAAAGGCTTCAAACTGTCCTCCAAAGGTGTTTGAACAACCTCCAAGACTTTAACTTCCCATCGCTCTCACCAATCCTTTAGCTAGGGTTTGAAAGGCTAGTAGCCCTTGAGCCCCTATTAGGTCTCCTTCACCTACAAAACAGGTTAGAACTCACAAATCTGAAAAGGACTTCCCACTCTTTTTCCAAGGTTCTTAGTTCACATGGACAACACTCAAAGATTCTTGAGGTCCCGGCTGCTTGTCGAGTACAAAGCTCAAACATGAAATGGAGCAAAACTAGGAGTTTTAAGCCTTCACTTGATAGTTAGCAAACTTCACTTTGTTTACACAAATGGAGAGATGGAGCCTCCTCCCTTCATGTAGTAACAAATTAACACACTTTGATGTTACTATCCATTTCCTTTAGATACAGGATTCAAGCACATCAACCATGTGGCTTAATTTATATCATAAGTTGTACCATGATGTTCACTATGCATTCCTCTACTCTCTTTTCGATTGTCAAATGTGCCTTGACTTGTCATTGATCACCATCATATTCTCCTTTTCATGATTATTTTCTCTATCATATTTGGTATAAACACTTGACTATTATATTGAACTCAATTGAGGAATCTTAAAAATCATAATGATAGGCCAAAGAAAGAATATTCAGTCTTTTCATGGTAAAAGGAGACCTCAATTTAATCACTGTCATCCTCAAAAGGTTAATTCCATTGTCGAACATTTATTGCATATCTTAAACTATGACAAGTGTTTAATAGGGTTTTTGAAGAATAGGCCCTTGACAAGTTAGCTCCATCATTTTTTATTGTTGTTGTATCTTTATTTAGCTCTTACTCCATTCCTTGCAACAATGATACTTGGATTTGTCATACTTAACTCAGTTGGCTACTATCAAAGCACCTTTTGACTTGATCATCTCTTCTTCTCATATTGGTTGTCATATTTTACATTGTGTTTTGACGCTTTTTCACTTAAAATTTGTCCTAAAGGGTCTTTTGTTTTTCAATGTGATTGTCCTAGGTTATTGCTTTTTAAAAAAATGATAATCATATTGTTGCTTATGTTGCATTACACATCATTCAAACTCAAAGCATTACTTCAAATTCGATAACTATTTTGTGATTGAATAATTTGTTGTTTTATTTTCAGATGTTGGTGACAGAAACACCGCCCAACATAACAAGGGCAATGGATATTGGTGTTTCT
>VDFB02094164.1:0-10832 GCA_007258455.2 Sequoia sempervirens
AGATGAAGAATTTCTTGTTTTTGTCAAAGTCATAGTCTAAGGAAGAACCAACTATAGAAGTTTAAATAAATAATTCAAAAGATTCAAGGAATAATTCAGTAGGAGAAAATTGGAATGTGCTAGACTATACAATACAATTTCATTGATTAAGTCATACAACATCACTCAGAGGATGAAAAAAGTAAATTGTACATCATCAACCTTATCAACTATATGATTGAAATGTTACATCTTGAGCACATTATACAACAAAAAATGGATGTACGGACAAAAGTGTTTGAAGAAGCCATACAAAATAAATTGTTAGTGATAATTGTACCATTCGACTGCATATTAGACTGTATAATGAGCAAGTGATGTATTGCAAAAAATTTAAGGGTGTACGGTGTAGGATGAGATAAGAGTTGTATAGTTGTAGTAGGTACAACAAGGAATACAAGAGCCGCACAATGGAAATATCTTGTTTTGACCATATGATGGAAATAAGTGTTATTCGTACAACAAAGTAGAAGGAAGGTTGTATGACTACAATAGAGGAGTAGGTTGTACGATTGCAATGTGGACCGTTTGATTGCACTATAAGTAGTGGAGCTTCCGAGTTATAAAGTTTCATTACTTCTTGCCAAGAAAGGATGGGTGAAGTCCTTTGTAGTTAATGCATTGGCAAGTACCTCAATTTAGGTTGACATATAGGTATGGTGGATACCATATAGCATAGACTTGATTTTTACAAAGCATTTTTAGTGTTAAGCTATGTTGCATCATTTGTTTGAACTTGGTATTGATATGATTTTCTGTTGGTATATTTAGGCCCTTCTTTTGTAATAAGATGAAATGTTCATAGTTTTTGGTATGCTAAATTCCAATTATTAGTGTCTTGATAGAAATGTATTGGAAGAATTATTATATATCAAGATATACACAATCTACATGTATTATAAATTATTGATATTCAAAGATATTTACAATCTACATGTAGATCCAACTTGTTCTTTTGAAGAGAAGATGCATCTTTACTACAAACTTCACATTTTATTTTTCTTTGGTTTATTGTTATTAAAATCCATGCAACATAGAGAGGGCAATATAGAAAGAGAGAGAGGATACAAAGGGATATATCAAAAAAAGTAAAGAGAGAGACGGAGGGAGAGAGAGATATATATAAATAGGGAGATTGATAGAGGAATTGTAATATAAGACCCCCAAAAAAAAATTTCTGTGTATACTCTGTTGCTGTTTGCTGATTGCACTTGTTTTCATGTGGTTTTTTCATTGCATTTGAAGGTGTTTGCATTGCATGTTTTGTTTTTTTAGCATTGTGAAAGAACAATACAAATAAGAGAGCATAAAGGAACAAGAACAACACTTTTCAGAAGTAAAGAACTTCAAGATTTCTTCAATATTTAATTTTCAGTCATACAAAATGATTAACAGCAGCAAGAATAAGTTTTCTCAGACCTGGAAATGATGTCTAGCAGCAATAAGAAATCCCTCATGAAGAAGCATGCTTCACCCAAGTTGCCAAACTCACAAACCAGCTGTATGGCATCACAATAAAAGGCAAAGGGGCACCAAAAACCCTGATTTCAGACTCCTTTCAACCCAGCAGCCCTGTGCACACAATCCAAGGAGGCCGTACCTCCCTAGAGGGGCGATTTTGCTCCCAAAAATAATATCCTTCACCAAAAAATTTGATTCAAAGTTTGAAAGGGGTGCCTAGACCAGGAAAATAAATAGAGCCAATACCCATTTTAAAATCTTTATTCCTCTTTGACTTATGAGCATAAATCTGATTCTCCAGGCAAACTGAAAACTCCTGGAAACTCACCAAAAACACACCCAAACTGAAAATAAAGGCACACCACTTCACACCAGCAATTTCACACCAAAAATCCAATCACAAACAACCTAAAAGTACTGAAATATCTTCATTCTTGAAAGCCCAATTGTGTTCTCTGTCTGAAAACACCCAACACTAGCCTGAGCAAGATCTTTCACCGCCGGGGCTAGTCTTAGAATTGAGGGGTAACGTCCTCAACTCCGTCTGCAATCTCTAGCTTCAAACCAGCAGCATGTCTCCACAAACAGTCTCCAACATAATTCAAAAATGAGCCTCCAAATGACTTTTATGTTTCTTCCTTGAGTTGGGCGCCCAAAACCCTAAACCCATGCCTTGCAAAGCTTTTGTTTGTTTTTTAATTTATTTAAAATATTTCACCAAAGTGGGATGCCCAAGGAGAGGGTCATAATATTTTAACTTTTTAAAAACACTTTGAAGTGATAAGACTAGGCGCCTTGGTCACTTTTAAGTCCCCTTATGACCCCTTAAGTTAACTTTATAACATAAGTCACTTTTTAACATACCTTTTAAAAAACATTAGCCAAATATTAAAATGATTTCTCCAAGTGACTTTAGTCATCAAAATATACCAAATACTGGCAAGCCAGACCTGGTCCATGCTTCGAAAAAGGACTTACTATATAAAAATAGCAAATCATCGTCCAAGGCTCAACTAGAGAACAATTGAGAAGCATTGAGGCTCATCACAGGCAACCCCCAAATCATTGACCCCGGCTAAATATAGAAATACCTGGCAATAAACACCAACTCAACTAGAACTGAATCCCTTAACAAAGCCACCTAGCCAACAAGAACTCGGAATTGGCTAGAGGTCATGCCCACAGATACCTGACTAGGAGGGGACATTACAGGAATAGAGAGAGATAGGGTAGGAGATAGAAATAAGAGATAGACTTTTGATCAATTGTTTTTTGCCAACAATCCAAAGATGGCACATGTCCATAGGGATCTATCTCTTTACCCATCTCTCTCTATGTCACTCTTTGTCTATCCCTCTCTATCTCTCTCCTCTATCTCTATGTTCTATTTTTCTTTCTCACTTTCATCTCTCTCTCTCTCTCTTTCTCTATTTTCCCTATCTCTGTCACTTCTTTCTCACTTCCTCTCTTTTTCTCTCTCTCTTTGTATATATATCTCCATCTCTCCCTTTTGTTTTATGTCTCCCTGTCTTTCTCTCTTTCTCTTTGTTACTCTCTCTCTCTCTCTCTCCATTCCTTTTTTAAAAAATGTAATTGACAGTTGTAAAGCCAAATAACACAACCTTTGCTAGCATCCTTCTGTTAACCTTTGCTGTTCCAACTCCATGGCATGGAGTTCTTCCTCTACTGCCTTATCTTGTTTAGCCTTTTTCTGTAGTTCCAATTCTAATGCAAGAGCCTCTTTTTCAGCTTTCTTCAGTGCCTCAGCAGCTTCCTTTTCTCGGATTAGCTCTTCAGTTTTCTTTCTTTGCTCTTCTTCTTCTTGAGCCAACTGTTCAGCAGCTAGTCTTTGGGCACTTTCCATTATTTCCTTCTGCTCTTTTTCAGTAAAAACTTCATTCATTTCCAATTCTTCACCATATAAGCTTTGGAAAAGGTATGAACATCCATCAAAACATAAAGGATAACGAAATTTCGTGGTATATTGTAGTTAAACCTGCCCTTGTAGACATGTAGAAAACTATGGAAGCATAGATAAGGTATGGAAATTGTTTGATAGAGTGCCCCAAAGATGTGGTCTCATGGCTTGCTATGATTGTAGAATATGCTCAAAATGAATTTGTTGAAAATTTCTTAGAAACTTCCAAGAAAATGCAATTGGCACACATAACGTTAGTCTTGGCAATCTTTGCTTGCTTTCTCCTTGCCTATGCCAAAATAAGAGCTTTAGAACAAGGTATGGCATCTATCAAAACATAATGTAAGGGGGAGGATTTTTGCCATATGTTATAGATGCAATTTCCTTGGTGGACATATATAGAAAATGTGGAACCATGAACATGGCACTTTAATTGTTTTGCATAATACCTCAAAGAGATGTTATCCCACGAATGCAATGATTGCAAGATATGCATTTTCTTAAACAAAGTAGGAAATTTTTTAGAAATCTACAATATATTGTATGAAGAATGTTTATAGTGGCTCAATTTGTTTACTCTGTACAAAGTTGAAGAAGAAATTGTTCACTTGGAAAAGTTGAAACCTATTGATTGGTAGAGCTCAAGGTAGCCTTTTGAATCTCTATGTGGGGAATTCTAGTTGCTACCACAGGCAAACCAACACTCCATGCCTTGTGCTCCTCCAATAGCATTGCCTCCACCTCTTTCTTTTTTGCCTTTTTGTCCTTTTTCCTTTGCAAATATAGTTGCATGAGGGAATGCATTTGAAACTATTGTTAATGTCACACCAATTTCAAAAAATCTGTGAAATTTTTCCTTGTTGTGGATTTGGGATCTTGCTTGCAAAGGGTATCTTCTCCTTCTCTTTAGCCTCACATCCCAATTTTGGGGTCCCACACATTACAAGGGATTGTGAAGAAAATGAAATGGACTCCATGCTATCCATAACTATCAATCCAACATTCAATTTATAGTTTTTTCATTTGTTTAGAAATTCTTTGGTTGAAGCTAAATTTAAATTCCATTGGCAATCTTATTACTCAGATTGGTGAGAGAGCTTGGTGATGTTGATCGATACGTTTGAGAGACGTGAGCTTGTATATGTAGAGAGTCTTAGATACTTGGGGGGATACCTCTAGTATATTTGTTGATGAAGCTGCAAAAATCGCCATTTAAACTCAAAAAAACCCTAAATCTAGGAATGACAGATTGATTTTATTGATTTACATGCTTCTTGAATAGTTTGAGTTGTTGATCTAGGAAGTATGTGGACCAATGAGTTTTATTGTCTTCTATTGTTTAGGGTAAGTAGCAGTTGTTAATTGCCAAAATTAGCTCTCTCTCTCTCTCTATATATATATATATATACACATATTTTCTCAGTCTCTATTTCCCCCCTCTCCCACTCTCTTGTTCCTCTCTTTTCTCTATCTCTCTCCCTATCCCGTTGCCCTCCATCCCCTCTCTCATTTCATCTCTCTAGAGACCCATAATATTATGTAAAAATATATACATATTACATATATTAATTATATATTATATAATGTATATTTAATTTAAATAATATAATCTATAAAAATATATAATATCTATATCTAATAATGTACAATATATTCCATAAAATATAAATAATAAATATAGTTTAAATATATATATTTTTTTATTCAAGGGGTAAACGCTTTTGACCGGAGCTATGAACCGGAATACAACAATTCAACAATACCACCCCAACGGGGTTTGAACCTTGGTGGCGAGAACAGCAATGCCACATTTAAACCATTACACCATGCCAATACCGGCAAATATAGTTTAAATATATTTTTAATAAATTTAATATATATTTAAATAATAAATATAAATAAATACTAAACATATAATATATATTAATATTTTAATTAGTATTGGGGTCGGGGTGTTAGTTATAGGATCAGAATTGACATAAGCAGAAAAAATGCAACACATAAGAACAATGAACACAACAGATACCCTGGGAAAACTCTCCTACTTGAGGGAGAAAAACCCAGCAAGAAATGATCTCATATATATATATATATATATATCAAATGAATAAGTGCAGAATTCTGCATACAAAATTAGGCCCTTGAAATCTGGCCAAGTCCAACTCAAAGAAATGAGTGTTATTTTTTAGGATCAGATTTGCAATAAGCAGAAATACAACACATGACAATTAACACAACAGTTTACCCTGGGAAAACCCTCCTACTCGAGGGAGAAAAACCCATCAAAAAATCTATCTCATATATATTATTATAAAAGTGCAGAATACTGCTTTACAACCAGACCCTTCTCAAGGGCGGACAAATACAATGAATTAATAGCATCTATCCTTGATGTAAAGATAAACATGTTTCTTCCTGTAGTCAATCTGCTGCTACAAGATGGCCTGCTACTCCTTGAATGAATGAGAAATAAGAATGACTTAATGATCATGCTTTGATGTAAAGATAAACATGTTTCTTCCTGTAGTCAATCTGCTGCTACAAGATGGTCTGCTGCTCCTTCTTGAATGAATGAGAAATAAGAATGACTTAATGATCATGATTTGAATGAACTCCACTTTGTATATATAACAAACAAGGTGACTCTTCACTTAGGTCGGCCACCTTTAGAAGAATATAAAATGTGATTTTGTAATAAGGCCGACTTGCCTTAATAATCATTTATTATATTAACTTAGGAGAAAATATCTCACTAAGCTACAAACACTAACAATGAGACACTTCTCCTTGATGCTAAATGAAGACACTTAATTGAAATTGAGTCTGCTGCTACAACGATGGCGAACTGTTGCTAATGTGTGAACTTGGAGTAAATGAGATTGCTTGATTGAATTGTGAAATGAGGAGACACCTTCTCCTATTTATACAAGCTAGGCAACCCTTCATCTTAGAGCCGACCTTGAACAAGTAATTTTTTCCTTTATAAAAATAAGGCCGACCTGCCTTCACAAGAATAAATTAAGGAGAAAATATCTCCTGAAGCTACCAAACACTAACACTCCCTCTTAGCTAGGGAGATATTTTTTAGATATCTACGTCATGGAGTCTCTCAACATGACGCCCACAATGGCTACACCCATTTGTGGAAAACTCAAAGGTTCATCATGGAGTCTCTCAACGTGATGTCGTCATGGAGTCTCTTAACATGACGTCCACCATGGCTACTCCCATGTGTGGAAAGAAACACATGTACAAGTGTTCATCACAGAGTCTCTCAACGTGATATCGTCATAGAGTCTCTCAACATGACGTCCACCATGGCTATTCCCATGTGTGGAAAGAAACGCAAGTACAAGGGTACATCATGGAGTCTCTCAATGTGATGTCGTCATGGAGTCTCTCAACATGACATCTCATCTCAGTCTCAGAGATGAACAAGGGCTCACACATCATATTTTTCCGTCTCAGAGAAATATACACTACAAGCGCTTTCACCTCATATTTCTTTGTCTCAGAGAAATATACACTACAAGGGCTTTCACCTCATATTTCTCTGTCTTAGAGAAATATACACTACAAGAGCTTTTACCTCATATTTCTCTGTCTTAGAGAAATATACACTGCAAGGGCTTTCACCTCATATTTCTCTGTCTCAAAGAAATATACATTACAACAAATCTTCAAGATGATGTGACTCCCTCTAAAGCTCCAAGTACTTGCATCGATCTCCTGACCTCCTCGTCCAAGATCACCTATAATGCTTGTCTTTGTTGGTTTGTCAGACTCCCTCTGAATGTCATTTCCTCTTCTAATCGCAAATTCTCCATCCAAGGCTGACCCAACCTTGTGCCCTCGAGTGAAGAATCATGAGAGTTATGCATCACCAGATTAGTCCCAAGGCTGCAAGCTATGTCTCCATGTTTGTTCATTTCTTCAATCTGCATGACTTCCTCACAAGATGCATCAATCTTTCCCTTGAATTCCTTATGTAATCTTTCATCATCCTTTTGCTCCTTGATCCGTCTTGGAAGCATGTTAGAGAGATTAATAATAGTTCATAGAATTAAACTATCCTGAAGAGAAATTTACAGACCAATGTTGGAAGCATACATGAATCACTATTCCCAATGTTTATTGCATGAATTATTATTAACTACATAAAATTTATTCAAGGTACAAGCATAAAATACTTATCTCTTTATGTTGGTACACCATTGAGCTAGACTTGTAGCTATGTATCATCTTCGCCACGAAGATGCAGTAAAGCTCAAGTTCCTTGTCATCTATGTAGTGCCGAAATTTCTGGTAATCAATCCGGCCATCTTGAATAAGTTGTTGTCACAGGCCAGAAATGAGCTCAAGTTGCTACAGGAAGGATTCAAAATTGTCTACAACTTTAGAGAAACGTCTTCATGCAACAGATGCATGGACACAAGACCTCTAGATGTGCCCAGACTAGGAAAAACAACTCAAATGAAGGCATAAAGCATACTAAAATGCAGGTAGAAGGCAACGATTGGACTCCAGGGACTCACGCCAAGTAGTGGAAACTCAAATCGAGCCTCACAGGTGTCTTGACTCGATATGTCCAGATATGATTATTTCAACTTCCCAATCTGGCACGATTCTGAAAATTTATGAATCTTCAATAAATTGAGCTTTATGTAAATCCTCCCATGCCTGCCTTCTGACACCGTATTTCGGCTGACGCATTAATTCTTTGATAGGCTCATAAGAAGCGTCCAAATATATTCGACTTATTTTATGGTTGGCTCCTTCAAAATCTTCTTGACTCCATGACTTGTCTTTATCTGGCCCGATAATAGGTAACGATTTAGCAATGCCCAATTTCCTTAAACCCAACAATAGAAAAAATGAATTACTCATGGAAGCAACTCTCAACATGTGAATACTCTCCTTGCACAAAATTTGACTCCTATGATGGTAGTAATTCAGACGGATTGTGTTATTCTCCCTAACAAGAGAGACGCACAGGAAATATAGCATAAGATTTCGATCAGCATCCGATACCACATGAACAAGCAACGCCAGTAATAGAGATTAAGCCCAACACACACTTATATCTTTCCACCAGATTTTATCCCTTGAAACATCTTCCATAAACTTGCTGCTACAAGCTACAGACCGCGTTACTATCATGAATAATCTTGCTCAATCCCGACACCTTTGACATCCACTATTCAATCTGAATTCTTCTCTCTGCTTGGCGTTTGAGCATTGACCATTTATAAATTGCGACTCCCAAGTAAATGAATGTGAGTATCAACGATTGCATTCCAGATATGGGATAGTGTTGTCTAATGAAAGAGCGGACCTTATTCAAGTTGTAGCAATAACGAGTCACCAAAATATCTTTAACTTTTCCTGATTTGTATGGCGCTCAAGAAGGAAGAACGACAACCAATGTAAGAACCAATCTTCCTCCCAATCATATCTCTTCCATCAGATTCACCAAAAAAAATGAATTGCTGAAGATTTCGTAAACTTCCGACTGTTCTTATCAAACATGACCCTGTTCCTTGTGCTTCGACACCACCTTAGAATTAACTCGCTATTCCAAATTTTGACTCCACACATTGATCACGACTCTTCACAAGGAACTATTAATATTGCAAGCTTGAAAGTATTGACATCTTCAGAAATGAGTCAATAAGGTTCAATATTATATTTTAATTTCCAGTGTAAATCCAAACGTCACATGCCAACGTTAATTCTGTGTCCATCGTCATACCTTGATCCCGTGAGGTGAATATCTCCAAGGATGCAGACTTCTACTGCTTACACAAATCTGATCATGTCATGTCTTAAACCCGCTCTGATACCATGTTAGTTATAGGATCAGAATTGACATAACTAGAAAAAATGCAACACATAAGAACAATGAACACAACAGATACCCTGGGAAAACCCTCCTACTCGAGGGAGAAAAACCCAGCAATAAATGATCTCTCTTATATATATATATATATATTAGATGAATAAGTGCAAAATTTTGCATACAGAATTAGGCCCTTGAAATCTAGCCAAGTCCAATTCAAAGAAATGAGACACTTCTCCTTGATGCTAAATGAAGACACTTCTTCATTGAAATTGAGTCTACTGCTACAAGGATGGCGAACTGTTGCTAATGTGCGAACTTGGAGTAAATGAGATTGCTTGATTGAATTGTGAAATGAGGAGACACCTTCTCCTATTTATACAAGCTAGGCAACCCTTCATCTTAGAGCCGACCTTGAACAAGTAATTTTTTCCTTTATAAAAATAAGGCTGACTTGCCTTCACAAAAATAAATTAAGGAGAAAATATCTCCTGAAGCTACCAAACACTAACACGGGGGGCCTAGCTTGATTGGCTAAAGCATCCTGTTGCAGGCAATAGGTCACAAGGTGTAGTCTCCCCTCGTCCTCATGGTACCGGAGCATGTGCCCTGCATTCTAAAAAATACATATAGATAATATTTTGGGCACATTCTAAAAAAATACATATAGATAATATTTTAATTAGTATTTTTTTATTTTAGACTGCAGGAATGCAGGCAAGAGAGCATGTCGTGGAGGGTACCACGAGGATGATGGGGAGACTAGTCCTTGTGACCTCTTGCCTGCAACAGGATGCTTTAGCCAATCGAGCTAGGCCCACCACCCTATGTTTTAATTAGTATTATTTGTACAACATATTGTACATTATATTCCATATAATATGTAATAATAAACATAATTTAAATATATTTTTTATTAAATTTAACATATATTTAAATAATAAATATAAATAAATGCTAAACATATAATATGTTTAATATTTTAATTAATATTATATGTAAAAAATATATTATAGTATATTTATATTTAATAATGTACATTATAGAGAACATAATATATAATAATAATAAATTTAGTTCAAACATAAATCTATATATAAGAGACACATAAATATTAAGCATATATTATATCATATAAATATGCTTAATATTTATGTGTCTCTTATATAAAGATAAATTTACTAATTAATGCTACCCCAAATACACTATATATAATAATAAATTGAATTTACTAATAAATATATATAAATTATAAATATATATTTGTTTGGAGACCTGATTGTAGCTTTGCTGCATGTAATCTGATTATAGTAATCTAATACAAATATTTTAATTGTTTAAATTGAAGGATGTTTCATTAATTATTCAAACAAGATTCTAGTCTACCTTTCTTGATGGCAGAAAATATATTCTACTTGACGCTGCAAATGTGTTGCTATTGGAAATAGTGTGTAGAGGTAAAGAAAAAGATCAGTGAAACGGAAAAAAAAACCTAGTGAAAGAGCAGATCTAATGTAGAGATGACTAGATATGTTAAATCAATGTCCCTCACTTTCTCTCTCACTATCTCTATAT
>VDFB02094168.1:0-18681 GCA_007258455.2 Sequoia sempervirens
TTTCTAATTTTTTGGAGTAACTTTTTTTGGGGACAAGCTCGCATATTGCGAAAGGGTTATCCTATAGCTTTCTGTAGCTTGCATGTGTTGTAGAACTTGGGGATTTGAGATCCTCTACATGTAAGAAGCTCCATTTTCTGAATAATAAAGTTATTCTCTTATTTGTGGGTTATTTTACGTGTCTCGGGTTTGTGCCTCATCAACTTGCATAATTTTACTTAGGTAATATTTAATTCCTAGGTTAATTAATTCTCATCCTTATCTTGTTGAGCTATCTTGTTGCTCAAGATAAGATTAGGGTTATGCATCTTTTCTTTTATAAAGCAAATCATTATCTTGTAATTAAGCATTCCTGAATAATATTATGTTGCGCATCTTCTTGCAAAGCTTTGCTTTTTCTATTTTTCTCTTCTATGGAAGGCTTTTCTGGTTTGCATTTCAGATCTTAGTTTCTAACATGAACTACAATTTTTTTTTGATGATGATGATGATTTTATATTGCAATCACCTAATACAAATTTGTAAGATCAAAATGAACCTTCAGATTCAACATAAACTGATAAGTCAACTGAACAAAATGTGCCTAATGATGTTGTTGAACCTTCCTCCTAGTCTACCTCTCAGTAATCTTCTAGGCTAATGTAAAAGAGACATCCTTTTGATCAAATTATTGGTGATGAAACAAAAGGAGTTCAAACTAGAAGACAACTTTCAGGTACAAAAGATATTGATAAACAATTTTATTTGTCTTTGATTTCTGAAATAGAGCCTAACACATATTCTGAGGCTAGTAGTGATAATTGATGGATTAAGGCTATGCAAGAAAAACTTGCACAAATTGAGAAGAATGAGACTTGGGAACTAGTTCCTAGACCTGAAAAAAATGTCATCGATGCAAAATGGGTCTTTAGGAATAAATTGGATGAACAAGGGAATATAGTCAGAAACAAAGCTAGATTAGTTTGCAAAGGTTACTCTCAAATTGAAGGTCTGGATTTTGATGACACTTTTTCTCTTATAGCTAGACTAGAAGCAATTAGAATGTTTCTTGCCTATTCTATCTATAAAGGTTTTAAAGTATATCAAATGGATTTTAAAACTTCTTTTCTCAATGGTGACTTGGCAAAAGAAGTTTATATGGAACAACCTAGAGGCTTTGTTGTTGTAGGTACAGATGTTATGTATACAGGCTAAAAAAGGCCCTCTATGGTCTAAGAAAAGCTTCTAGAGCCTGGTATTCAAAGTTGGACACCTATTTACATGAATAGGGCTTCTCAAAAGGTGCAGTAGACAACAATTTATACTTCAAAGTGAAAGATGACAGTATTATAGTTGTTGTTGTTTATGTTGATGATATTATATTTGGCAGTAATAATGATGGTTTGTGCTCTAAATTTCTAGCAATCCTGAAGTCTAAATCTAAAATGTCAATAATTGGTGAACTTTTCATTATTTTTGGGTCTTCACGTTAGTCAACTTGATAAAAGGATATTTATCTCACAAACAAAATATGCTAAAGAAATGTTGAAAAAAAATTAGATGATTGACTGTAAACCAGTTGGGACTCCTATGGAAACTAGTTGTAAACTTTCAAAGGAAACTAATTAGCCTACTATGGATCATACTTTGTATAGATCCATGATTGTTAGTCTTTTATATCTGGCTGCCACACGGCCTTATATTACACATGTTGAATGCTTGGTTTCACGATTTCAATCTGCACCTAAAATGTCACATTTGAATGTTGTAAAAATAATTTTGAAGTATGTTGTTGGAACAATAGATTTTGTCTTGTGGTACCCTAAGCATGGTGATTTCACTTTGGTTGCTTACACTAATGTTGACTGGGCTAGAAATATTGATGACAGGAGAAGTACTTCAGGTGGTGCTTTCTATCTTGGAGGTAGATTAGTAGCCTAGCATAGCAAGAAGCGGGATTTTATCCTTATCAACTGCTGAGGCTGAATATATAGCAGCTACTACCTATTGTACTCAGGTGCTTTGGATGGTTCAAACCTTGAAGGACATACAGGTTGATGTTGTTAGACCTGTTGACCTTTTATGTGATAATACAAGTACCATTAATATCTCTAAAAACCCTATACAACATTCTAGAACTAAACATATTGATATAAGGTATCATTTTCTACATGAAAAGGTGTTGGAAAATGAATTTATACTAGAATTTGTGCAATCTAATGATTAGGTGGCATATATCTTTACCAAACCCCTTCCCAAAGCTTAGTTTGAAACACTACGAGAGAAGCTTGGTGTTGTCTCTATCAGTTCTCTTCTAGGTTAATTTTTTGTTCATGGAAATAGGGGGAGCAATTCATGCATATTCCTTTGTCCCTCGATATCTATTTGGCATTTCAGAGTACATTTCAAGGTTGGCTCAATTTTCTATCATTGGCATTGTGTCAAAAGGGGGAGAATTTGGTAGAAGAATTTGGTTTCTTTGGAGATTTTGGAAGCCTATTTTTGGAAATGATGTTGATAGTTTCTTTTTCTGGCTTGTTCAGATTTCATGCTATGTATAGTTTAGCTTGTGTTTTGGCAGTGCTATGTTTCACAGTGATATGCAGTATTTATGGTGATATGCTTTATTTATTCAATCTTCAGTTGTATTTGATGGTTTCTTTGATATGTGACAGGATGGGTATGTACTTCATGAAGTCATCATGTTCGGAACAGGTATATTATAGCTCTATTCTTATTGATAACCCTTTGTGTTTGACATCAATATCAAAGGGGGAGTTTTTTGTCCATCAGTATCATTTGGTATTAATGTCAATACAATATGGTTGAAGTTACAGGTTATGCACATGGTGATTTCTTTCAGTTTTCCATGAGTTTATATATCCATGTTGATCTGTTTTAGCATCTCCATTTGCATTTGGTATAATTCCATGGTGATATAGCTAGTTTGGACTATGATCAGTTTTGTATTGTAAAGTTCATTTTCATATCTATTGGCATCTTTGTTAAAGCACAGTGATAAAGGCTATATTCAAAAAGGGGGCATTGTTACATTTTTCATAAAGAAATATTATTCTCCAAATTGTTTTTGAAATTATTGTGGATGGAATTTTTTTTTTGAAAGTGTGGGAATATTAACACATTATATATAAAGCATCATCATTGTGATGAAATCCTTAAAACAAAAGGGTCGAAATTTTTTTTATTCAAAAACTTATGTTTGAAAAAGACTGAAAAAGGGTTGTCGGTGATCATTATTTTGTTTGACTTGATTGGGAATTCTTTCCCATGAAAATGCTCAGATTTCAAAATAATTATGTTGGATTTGAGAAAGACTTTGAACTTCTTGGCTAAGCATCGACAGTTGTATCATTTCATTTGATGTTTTTGACTTACCCTAATCATGACATGGCTGTAAGAGGAACTTTTCTTAGGTGTCGGTCAAATGGGAAATCCATAGCTAAAAGTGTTTTGGGGGTTTTCTATCGTCGACCCAAGTGTATTCTTCTCCACTATTTTTGTTTTTCATAGTGATATTTGAGAACCGATAGACATAAGAGTGTGTTGTAAATACTCTTTTAGTAATTGTCTTTATTATGATGTTATGACTATTAGTTTTGAATTTTTGTGACTGGTAATATTTAGTAAATGTTGTTCTTTTGTTTTGCTCACAGCCATGTAGTTGAGATTATGGAAGTTGTAAAGATGTAGTAATCATGTTTTTTATTTTCCTTAATCTTAGTGAGCAAATACTTGTTTATGTCTCTATTTGGGCTTGTTGAAGAAGAATCTATTGTATAAGGGTTTAACTATTTCTTGTGTCAAATAAAACCCTGTGGTTGGTTTTTGGGTTTGGTTGTGCTTCACATTAATGGGGTTATTTTTCCAACCCATTAGATTAAGTGGCGGGTATTTGTTAATTATTTTTTTATTGTTTACTTGGCCAGTTTGCATCTTGTTTTGTTTTCAAAGGTTTTTGATTGTAAGTAATGTTTTCCTTCATTTGGAAAAAGGCAGTTGCAGATTTGGTTTCATGTGGAAGTTGCTCATATAGGTTTCAAATAGATTCTTTGTTCACCTAGAATTATGTTTCAAAATAGAGAACATATAAAAAATAATTTATAATGCTCATTTTGAAGTGAGTATGAGAGGTTTTGGAAAGCACGGATTATATTTTTCTGAAGATCAATATATATTGTTTTTTGAAGATTCAAACATTGTAACTCTGATTCTGAGGTCATGACATAATATAGTATGTGATTAGTGAAACAAAGATAAACTTTGTATTTAAATTACTTCATATTTGTACATTTCATAAGACTATCGGTGAGATAGCATTATAAGACTATCAGTGAGATAACATTATTGTCAGTGAGACAAATCAGCCAGTGAGGCCAAGTTCAAGTGGTTTTATTCCCTAGCATGGTTTCCACTCAAGACAAATTTTGTATTATTCTCTAAATGTGTTAAGTTCACTACTTGTTCATTTCATTTTTACAGCAGGAGTTTGATTGTAATCTCGTAATCATTAAAAGTTTTCAAAAAGAGTTAATTTGGTGTTAACACTAATTCACCACCCCCCCCCCTCTCAGTGCTAACTGCACTCCAACATATGATACACCATTTAATGTGTTTCTTATTGCAATCGGCCTAGATTTTGCATTTTCAAAAGTTGCAAATTCCAAGAATATGAGGGAAACCCATTTCCTATTTTGGCCTCAAATATTTTTGGTTTCAATTTTTTCAAAGTACAAGATCAAATGATACATTAATTTAAATTCTTTCAAGTGTGACGTAAACCATCGATAGGCCCGATTACAAAGGAGGCACCAAATTTTGGCTTTCTAGGAAAATTTTGATTACAAACCCATGTTTTAATTATTTTTTTATGCTCACTCAAAAAAAATCATGGCTCTTGGATCTCCCATTTGTGTGTAAATAAATTCAACCATTTTGTCCACAAGAGAAATTGAATTGTTTATTTTGCAACTTTGAAATTTTGCAAAATTTTAAGTATTTTAAATGTTGTAAACTTGGGGGTGGATTTCTAATGTATGTGTAAATTCTTAATTGATTTTTTGATGTTTAAAAATTTCTAAGAAAGGAAAATTTTGTGATTCCATAAGGAAAGTTGAAGGAATTTCATAGGGGCATGTAGAATTCCCTTTTTTGGATATTTTTAAGGTTGTTGGGAGCTTATATTGTTGTTAGGAATGTTTCCCATGAAGTTTTAGATGCTTGGGGGAGGTTATGTGGCCTTCAAATTGATGGAGTTTCTTGATTTAACCTTCCGAAAATGTTCTATAACTTTTTTTCATGCCTTTGCAATTTTTGGATGTCCTTTGAAGCATTTTTAATACTCATAAAGAGGAGAAATGACCCAAAAATCAAATAAAATCCTTTACATCATTGAGAATGATTTGCAATGTTGCTATCACTGAAGAAAATGAAGGTCAGTCATGTTTTTAGCATTTGGTATGGATTTTTAGAGTGTTTATAGGTTTAATATGATTATTTCTTCATCGAGAAGCTTTCCCAATCTATTTCACATGCCTTGGAAAAATTTTCACAATGTTCTGAGCTTTTCTTGAGTGGTAACAAGCTAAGAAATGACCCAAATACAATAGTCATGACCTACGTCTCATTTTTTTCTTAGTTGCAATGGATGATGTACCATTATGAGATTTCAAATGTCTTGTGGGAATTCTTGTGCTAGGAAAGAAGATTGAAGAAGGCAAGCATACATCTAGATAATGGTGGAAAATGTTCAAATTATAATAGAAAAAATGCATAGAGATGGTGACTCAAAAAAATACATTTGACAAAATCTCAAATTAGCTTGCAGAGGAAACAAAGGAATTATGAAAGCTCCATGGGTTAAAATGCATGGTAGAATGCATTATTTTATTTCTAGTATGTGGGTTTTTACCCAAGGGTATTATTTTTTATTGTTAAGTGAAATTGAAGCTGGTAAATGTGTTTTTACACATTGGTGAAAAAGTTGCATAGGATTTACAAATAAAAAAGGAACACAAACTTCATTTGCAAGAGAAGAGGGGAAATGATGAGTGAAGAGGCTTTTCCAAATGCTAATTTGTTGTAGATTAGAGGGTTTAACTTGTGGCAGGTGTCAAGCAGAGATTAAATTTGATTTTCTTCATTCTCTTTATAATCTATTTTTTGTCTCATTTTTTAGGGTCTTGGGATTTTGAAGAAGTTTTAAGGGGTAGGCTTTTAGGTTTGCACAAGGAAATAGAGACAAATTTTCTTATAATTTCATTATATATTTTGATTGCGACATATATGAATACATGCTTTTGCATGCTTTTAGTGTATATGGTCTCCATTTTATAATGAGATGTTTTTTTTAACTAGTAATACAATCAAGGATTGTAAAGCTTTTATGCAAATTTGTTGAATCCGGGTTATCTCCATGGTTAGTTTTTGTTCAAAGAGCAATGTAGTTTATTTCAATGAAAAAAATGAGAATATTTATTGCAAATTGGATCTATAAGTAGATTTTACACTATTTGTCATTAGTTGATCTTGTTAACACAAGGTGTTATTGAGTTAATGATGATTAAAATATTTTTATAATGTGGTGAAGGATGTGTACATGCATTGTGACTATGTAGCCCTAGATAGACACCAATTTAATTTGAATGGTTTTCCTTCAATCTCAAAAAAAATCAAATATAAAAATAATATTTACTTTTTGTAATATTTATCTTTAATTATTTCCATACTTCATACCTGGGTTTCAAAGACAACAAGGATAGTGCCTTCCATTTTGAAAACATATAAACCCTTATCATTTATATGAATTTTATATGCTAGGTGTTGAAATAAAACCTTATTGAACCTTATGCACATTCAATACCATATAGGGAAACCCGCCTAGGTTTTGCAAAGCCTGAAGTGTAGGGAAACAAGTGTGAGATGATTCTCCCATTCATTGGCCAAATCTCTCTTTAAATATGAGTAAAAGACATGGCCAACATTTAAGGTTCAATGATTTGTAGATTTAGGAACCAACAAGTACTCAAATTTCTCTTTAGGAAGAGGCTTGGTGAATATGTCTACAACCTAATTCTTTGTTGGCACATATTCCATGGTGACTTCTTGATTTGTAACCTTTTCTCTTAAGAAGTGATACTTGATTGAGACATGCTTAGTCCTAGAATGCATAACTAGAATCTTTTATATGTTTATAGTACTTGAATTATCATAAAGAATAGAGATAGGTTATTTGTACTCTACTATGATTTCTTTGAGTTTTTTCTTCATCCACAACACTTGAGTACAATAGGCCACTGTTGCAACATACTTTCCTTTAGTTGTAGAAAGAGTAACCGACCCTTGCTTCTTGCTCAACCATGAAAAAAGTTTTTTTCCAAGGAAGAATGCATCACCACTAGTGTTTCTTCTATCATCCACACTTCCTACCAAATGAACATCTATATAAGTTGTTAAAGTGAAATATTCAACTTTAGGATACCATAGGACAGAGTCAAATGTACTTTTGATATATCTAAAAATTCTTTTTACTACATTTGCATAAGACTCTTTAGGGGTAACTTGGAATCTTGCAACCATACACACTGCTTTCATGATATCAAGTCTTGATGCAGTTAGTTATAAAATGCTACCTATCATTGATCTATACATGGTCTAATTTACATCAAGGAATTCATTTGTCTTACTCAACTTGCATCCAGTTATCATGGGGATAACAACTATTTTTTTGTCTTCCATTCCAAACTTCTTGAGAATCTCCATAACATACATGATTTAAGATATAAATATCCCTTCATCACTTTGTTCTATCTATAGACCAAGGAAGAAAAAAAATTATCCAAGCAAATGTTGACATCTCAAATTTATTTTGCATTTTTATAGCAAACCCCTTGCATTATTTGGTATTCCTACCACAAAAAAAAAATTCATCCACATATACAACAATTAACATATGCTAACCTTCTGATTTCAAGTATAGATTATTTTTTTCACCTTATTTATTGAATCCTTGTTGCTATAGGTATTTTTCTAGTCTTAAATAATATGCTCTATGTGCCTATTGATACTCTCTACAATTTATCACATTCAATGGATTATCATGGAACTATAGTTTTCATGTGGATATTATTTCTTAATTTTTAAATCCTTTCATTCAACAAGTGCATAAGACTAGTAATTTTTTTGAATCTCATTTTAGTTTTCTTTTTATTGATCACATTTACGTGAGAAATAAATAAATTTTATTAAAATTATTTGTTGTTTAATGGTTTTTGTAGAATGAAGAGAAAACTTTGAATTCTAGAAATAATATAGTGTATTTTTAATGAGAAAATATATTTTTGGTTTCTAATATTTTCTAGCTCCTTATTTCTCTAAAAAAATTCTAAAAATAGTTATTGTGATTTGATATTTATCTTCTAATTGGTATTAGAGAAGTATTTAGAATCTTTTTTTGGGAAAATAACAAGTTTAGGGTAATAACAATATATGAACGGCTAATTAAAGTATCTCTCCATTCTATATTAAGTTGATTATAGGAGACAACTATAAATACTAGAGTATCAAAGTGAAGACCCTAATATTATTGTAAGATCTTGACGAATTAGTGGAAGTAGGATATAATGAACCTAAAAATTAGAATTTTTTGAATTATTTGATATAAAACAAATAAAATTAATTGAGAAAGTTAGATAGAAGGGAAATCAAGCTCTATTCATTATCCAATTAGTATTGGATATTAAAAAAAATTTGCATATTGTTAGAATGAAAAATAAAAGGATACATAAAAGTACTTACAAATTGCATACAAATCATTTGAAAAAGTTATATTTATAAGACTTCAAACCTTTTAGAGAGAATTTAAAATTTAGCAATGAAAAAATTTAAGGATGAAAGAGGTTGAGTCTATTCAAGAATTTATTGCTAGGATGCAAGGTATTCTAAATTTTCTCAAGACTCGAGAGAAAGCTATAAAAGAAAAAAATATGGAAAGTACTATGACAACTCTATGAGATAAAATTCTTGATATGTCATTTATTAAACCATTAAATCATTTATACAAGGAGAAAAATATAGTTGACTAACTACATAATGTAATTGCATAATCACTGTGAAATTACTTATTAGAAAATATAATAGGTTACGAAAATATTTTTCCCTTATTACATTGTTCTTGCAAATGTACCCTTGACACCACAAATGTTAATTTTCCATGAGACACCCCTTAAGGTTTACATAACAAAACATGTTGATTACACAAAACAAATACACATATTTGAGATCTTTCTTTGAAGAAAAAATTCTAAATTAGTAGAAACTCCATCAAGTTTCCTATTAACCCTTAGAAAGGTGTATCTCCAAGTTTAGTTCCAAAATTCCCAAATTACCATTTCCTTAAACTCTTGAATCACAATTCCCCCCAAATTATTGTATAACATTCTATGTTGAGCTAGACTCATAGAGCTCTATCAAGTTCTATCATGACCCGTAGAAAGGTATAATTCTTGATCATAGACTCAAGAACTATCTAGAGAAGAATATATACAAATTTCACTAAATCTCTTACCTATCTAAAAATACTTCACAACATATGCATTGTTTAAATCCACAAACACTGAAAAATGAAAACAAACAAAGAAAAAACATATGTTTCTCATACAAAAACCATCTCAATGTGAGAAGTTGACTTGAGATGATGGAAATTCCTCCAACCTCCAATTTGATATTTATTAGTGTCTACTCTCCTAAAGTAGCATCAAAGGAATTAATAGAACCTTTGAAATCCCAATAAGCATAAAACTAGTCTTATACCCCATAAATTCTTCAATAATAAAAACATTCATAGAACATTTTTAAATAATTTATTTTGCAAGGTCACCATAAATATCCTAAGGAAGCATTCTATATATTGTAGTTTAAATAGGAATTCAATTAAAATTAGGAGCATGAGGTTTTATAAAATTATTTTCATAAAATGAGCTTCAAGGTTAACACTCTAACCTACTTGCAAATTTGAAATATTTATATTTTTCTCATTCTCATGATTTTCTACTAAGTCTCATGATTTATTAGCACAAAATTTTCATATCAAAAATTTGTGATAATATTCAATAGATCCAAATATATATATTTTTGCCTTGCATCACCATGAATATTATATAGTGCACTCTCTTCAATGATATTTGTCTCTCACTAATTCACTCTCTTCAATGATATTTGACCAACTCACTTCTCTTCTATTATATTTGTCTTTTCAAAATAGATTTTTCATTGCTATGAATCCTCCACAAAATTACCTACTATACTCACCCAAATCAATAATTTCCTTATAGTACTAAACTAAAAATATATAAATAAATTTAATAACTAAAATTCCTCACACTTTGCGAGAAATAATAGTGTTATAAATCACATTCTATTAAATCTCCATTTTTTTGTAATAATGTTGATCATAAACCAGTGACTTCCTTCCTTTCTTGTAGTGGTTAATATCCCTTAGTGGCACAAATGGAAGTTAGGAAATGAATCTTTTATACATAATAAACATAATGGTGGCCCTCTAAAAATTATTTAATAAATTAGTGAAGAGGCCAAACCATCATTGATATTTATCCATGTACTTTTAAAAGTCTTTAAAATATGTACCTGTAAATAAAAAATATGTTATTGAGTAATGATAATAGAAATTGAAAGGAACCATATACTACTAAAAAAAATCAAAATTCATTGCACAAATCTCCTAGAGACACTTAGGTAATTTGCATGCTTAGCCTCCTTGCACAAGACAATACATTTTTAAACTTCACAATGTTCAAATACTAGTAATGCTAATTTTGATTTCCTTCTTTATCATTAGATTCCTCACTTTATACTCTACATTCTAATGAAAACTCTTCTCCATAAAAGTAATTCAAACATAAGTAAAGATTTTAGACATTAAAATTTGCATTACCTTTACCAACTCAGCCTCAAACATTCAATCTCTTCACAAAAAGATCAATTTTATTAGGCTTTCTATGGTGCTTGGTGGCCATTTCATCAAATTCTCACTACAAATATTCCTAAGCTCTGATACCAAATTATGAGATAAAAATTATGCATATATTATTCAATGAAATACCAAAGCATTTATACAAGGTGAAAACAATGCAGTTGAGTAACTTCATAATATAGTTGCATGACCATAATGTAGTTACTTATTTGATAATTTAATAGTCTATGGTTATAATCTATTCTTCCTAAATTTTATCCAATGATAATAGCCATTTGAGAAATTAATGATCTAACCACATTCAAAGTGGTAGAGTGCATAGATTTTTTACAATATCATGAGCAACATATGCACCATTCTATGGAGAGTTTGATGCAATTTTTCCAATATATATTAAGAATTAAAGAAAATTCTATAAATCCTAATTCTTCATCATATAAATCTCAAGGGGAGCCTTCTACTAGTAAAGGAAGAGGAAGAAGTTATGTGGATCATATAAAAATTCAATGCAACTATTGTGAACAACATGGACACTATAAATTTGAGTGTAGAAAGAAGAAATTTGACTTGAGCAAGTCATTATACAACTATATTGATTCTATTGAAGATATAAATCACTCCACATTATTCACATGTAATTTTATTAAAGAAAATAAATGGATGTTTTATTCTCAAATAGAAGCTACTCAAATCATATGGTAGGTAAATATGATCTCTTCATCAATTAGATGAATATGCGAGGAGCCATACAAAATCTAGCGATGATAAAATGTTTGTTGTAATGAGAAAAGTTGGACTTTCATTAAACACTTATAAAGGGGAAGATACTTATTCAATATAGTTTGAAAAATCATGTGCCGAAATTAAAACATAATATTTTAAGCATTCAACAACTTGTATTCTAAATCCTAGCATTGTATCTTTGTGGGGTATTCTTATGCAACTTAAGGGTACATATAATCTTGACATAAACTATTATTTTATTTAGGATTTGGTTTTTGATGATCATGAATAATAATGGGTATAGAATATCGTAGTATTTATCCTCTTACCACAAGCTCAATAGAAGTTTAAACTCAAATAGCAGCTCAAGTTTGACTCCTCCAAGATCAAGTTTGATTCCACCAAGCTCAAGTTCACCAAATTATTTTAATAGAAAACAGTAGGTGATAGTTCAAGTCAAACATCAAGTCTAAAATATTCATGAAAGGTACAAATTTTAAATGGAATTTATGATGAGAGTAGTACTAATATGAATACAATTGTAATTTTTTTATTTTTTTTATTACAGTTCATATTGAACCCTCTATCTAAAATGAAGAAGGATTAAAAGAAATGGTATGGATGAATGGAAAAATCGATGCAATTGATAAACAAAATACATAGGAATTAACATGATTTCCAAAAGATAAAATAGTGATTGGTGTCAAATTGTTTTATAAGCTAAAATATCATGCAAATAGTTTTGTGAAATGACATAAGACAAGATAGTTACCAAGGGGATTGTACAAACACCTATAGTAGATTATTTGGAAAAAAATATTTAGTTTCCAAAATTTATATAATCAAAGATTATATTAACTACTGCTACACAATACAAGTGGTAAGTATATTAGATGGATGTAAAATCAAACTTCCTTAATGGTTATGTAGATTAGGAATTCTATGTGGAACAACCTATATGTTATCAAATTTCAAGCAAAGAACTTTTGGTCTACAATTTGAAGAATTTATTTTATGAGCAAAATCAATCTTTTAATGCTTGGCATGCAATGAGTCATAGCTATTTCTTGAGTAAGGGATTCAATAGAATTCAATCAGAGAAAAATACTATATAGAATAGAATTTATATAGATAACAACAAAAATATCATGCAAAAATTTTCATAGTGTGGAAGTGTAAAAATAATTAGAAGGTATACTTATTTTTAAATCCAATTATATAATTGATTTATTAAAAAAATTAGAATGATTACATGCAAAGCAATTACAATACTTGTAGCACTTGGTGATAAATCAACTAAGATATAATAACCAAGGTGTATGCTACTTTGTAAATAAGTTTGGTTGGAAGCCTCATATACCTCATCACAACTAGTCTTTATATTAGCTATGTTGTGAGCCTCATCTCTTGGCCCATGCAAGGTCCAAATGAGTCTTATTGGAATGTTGGAAAAAGAATATTAAGGTATATGAGTGGCACAAAAAAAAATTGCATTCATAATTCTTCCACCAAAAAAAATGACCTAGTAGGTTACATACATTTTGATTGGGTTAGTTCAATGAATGACAAAAAATCAATATTTGGTTATATTTTTTTAGTTGATCCCTAAATTGTCTCTTTGAGTATTATTTAAAAAGAAAGCAACTTTGGCTCTCTCTTCCAAAAAAGAGTAATATATTATAGTTTGAGTAAGAATTTGTCAAATAATATGGATTAGAAGGATATTGGAGGATCTACATTTGTTTTGGAATATCCAATGATTATTTATTTTGATAAAATAATCTCCATTGTAATGAACAAATCTTATGTTCAATGCTACATCAGAACACAAAGAGATCTTGTGTTAGATATTTAAATACTTGATATTTTGTTTGTATAATTGATAAACTGTATTAATAGTAGGCATGCATTTTCCACAATCCATTAGTTTAGTATATATAATTTTTTGAATTCAATTGTTTGCACTTTTACATCAATATTTTAAATCACACTTAACAATCTAACATAGAAAGATGAGAGTGTGATTATGGATCACTAAGTTTGATATAAAACATTAATACAAAAATCCACATAATTGAAGATAATAAATTAAATAATTAAAAAAACCCAATCTATTAACAATATCACAATGCAAAAACATTTAACCCCTATTATATTATTATCCATATATTCTTGTCGAAAACATTTTTAAACTACCCTTCAAAGTGACTGATCTATTTTAAATAATTTGTTTTATTTCACTTTTGAACTATTATAAATAGCATTAAACTACACAATATTTTACTCTTGCTAAAAAAAATCATTGAACATTATTACAATGTATGTTTGTTAATGTTAGGAAAGCTCAGTGAAACCGTCATCAGTAGCCACTACTATATCATGATCACATTGCAATAGACTTCAACTACGGCATTACTTCTCAAATTTCCACCATTTTTCCATGTTAAAATGCAGAAACGTTTAAAACAGGAGTCATTACCACTTTTTACATTAACAAACTACCTTTTAGGGATTGAACCGGACATATTATTAATTTTCGCTAATACTTATTTTAAATGCGCGGCTTTCTATGTATTAAGATTTGAATCTGTTGTCTATAAAAGATGATGCAATCACGAGTCCAAAAGTTGTTTTGATTGTCATTTCACCATTTCAAGAGCCATACGACAGACATAGAGAAAGAAACCTAATTTATCACGACACATGTTAATGTTATCCAGATGTCAGTAACATTCTTATGACATTTCTTAAGGAGCCCAGATTGTCAAAGTATCCGATATGTTGTGGGGCCATCCATGATGAAAGCCGCCCAGGATATATCCGGGTATGATCTTACAGTCAAAAGTGAAATAGGAGAAAAACATGGAAAAATACTTTAACCAGCTATGCTACTGTAACCCAAACAAGCCTTCCTTTTACCCTTTATAATACATAACACGATCTAGGCCATGCCAAAAGGAAAGATGACACCTTCAGCTTGCGCAGCTTGTCGAGTTCAGCGTAAGAAATGCTCAGATGATTGCTTGCTCGCTCCTCATTTTCCTCCCAACGACCTGCACAGGGTTGCTATTGTGCAGAAAGTGTACGGTATCGGCCATATTGCAAAAATAATTAGAGTAACGTGACTCTGCCCAATTTCTACTTGAGGAGACATCAGATGAAATCACTTTCATTAGTTCATGTTCTCTGAATCTGCTCTGTTGGGCTGAATGTTTGGAATTCCAGAATAACAGAATAGAGATTCATTCCCCCATAGTTTATTATATTTGTAATAAGAGTTATTTAGATTATGTTTACAATTCATTGTATTTAGATGATATTTACCATTCAGGTTAGAATTTTTTTTATAAATCATTTATTAGATTGATTTAGATTTTTTTCAGAAGTCATTTATTTAAATATTATATTGATTCATACATTTTAATTATTGAATTTTCTTCAAGATCAAATTCACTTATTTTATTTCTTATTTGTAAAACCCTCAACAGATTTTGTTTCTTGCAAACTAGTCATTATAAAATTCCTTACTAATATTTCTATCACGTTGTACATAAACTTTTTCCTTTTGAATTCTCCTTTATAACGCCCATGAGAGAAAAGTTGATGTCTGTGAAACGTACTAGTTTTGATTCTTGGGATGAGAAAAGTTGATGTATGTGAAACATGGTAGTTTTGATTCTTGACATCTGTTTAGGGTTGTCTGAATCATTAAATAATCTGATATGGTAGATTTCACAATATTTACCATTTGACCATTGAAGAAACGGAAGAATATGGTGTTCGGTCTTTGAATTAATGGGATAATGGAAATAATTGTTTTGATGTTGGTATTGTTATAGGATATTAAACCTGAGCAAAGAGCAGACGCAGTAAATAGTTTGGTGTATGAAGCAACAGCCAGAATAAACGACCCTGTTTATGGGTGTGCAAGTGCAACCAATCAACTGCAGAAGCAGATTGCTGATCTGAAATCCCAGTTGACGACCACGCAAACAGAGCTCCTGAATATGCGTCTTAAACATGAGAAACTTTTATCCCTTCTCAACATTGGATCTTATGATATTCAACATGTTTTATGTTCTACTTTACAACAAAATGAATATACCATGTACGAGGAGATGGATCCAGTGCTACTTTTGGAACCACTATGGAAAACATAAATTGAAGAGATGAGTATATTGGAATCTATGTTATCGAGGCCATAGCACTCCTCGCTGCTATAAAAAAGGTTTATTCGTTTTTTACAGTTAAATAGTTTTCCTAAAATGTTTTCTCTGTCTCTAAATGCATAACCTTGTATCGTAAAGAATAATCTGTATTAAATATATTTAATTTTATTTTTTTCCATATTTATTTGGTCAATGGGTTATTATTATATCATTTTTAAAAATAAATTAGGTTATATAAAACAATTTTTTTTATGAATAAAACATCTATATTATTTATTAAACATTGGTATATCATATAATAAAAAAGATATATGGGTGAAAAAATTTACACAAGGTCAAGTTCAACCCATCAAAATACAAGACAAAGTTATTCCTAGAGGTGGGGGGTGGTGCGGTGGGCCACGGGGGTCGTGTATATTTTGTTTACCACATACATCAATGGGGTCCAGCTCATCATAGTAGACTCCCATCTAATAATTATTCCCTCTTCATTTTCTTCCTTGGTAGATTTATTGATAGGTAGGAAAGATAGCGAAAGCAACACATACTACTTTCTTGCAATCTACCCAACTAGCTATATTCTAGTCATGTAGTAAAGAGGCAGTAGAAAATGGGTGGGATGGATAAACCTAGCCATGACTACACTAACAATTTGATCTTCTAAGAGGGTTTAGAAACCACATGTTAAAAAATCATGAACTTTCTCAATTAGATTGATTGTGTCAATGTTGATGTCGATGGGTTGAAGAATAAATCCTAGTGGAGGTTGGAGTTAGTATTACTTTGATATAATCATACAAGGGACATTACCCTGTTGATCTAAAAAAACTAAAGATGTTCCATTCTTAATATAACTTTGTTAACTTATATTTAAATATATATAGAAACAATAGAGAAAATTATAGCTTTAATATAAAGTGAGAAATAAATATCAATAAAACAATTAGTGTAAATAATAGAGTTTATGTCCTTCCAAATGCTAAAAAAATTTCCACCCTAAAAGGATGTCATATCTTCAAATGTTTAGCAAGAATTCTAGGTCGATCTCCCATCAATACCATATTCCATGAGAATGGCTCAATTCTAATAGGGTTGAAAAAGATATTAATCTAATTCTAAGCTTCTTGATATCTAGAAGAAATTTTGAAAAGGTCCTTGAGAGTCTCTTGTTGTCCATAAAATGAGTAGTGAGAATTAACGAATCTCAAATGTGAACCAGTCTATGCAAAGAAGGCATGTGGAAAAATGACCTATCTTTGGTTCAATAATATACAACCAAAAAAATAAAACATGTGTTGCTAAGATCCTAGTAAGGATTGGAGAATTCATGTGTAAATCAATATATGCACCATGTAAAAATACAAAGGTAGTTAAACATGTCTCTTGTGAAGTTTGGAATTACAAAATGGTATGTTTGGGTACCATTTCTGGTGCAGGAGCACCCAAGCTCTTCAAGGAACACTCCAAGGGCCAGGAGGATGTAGGGGTCATGAAGACTTGTCAAGCATCTCAGAGCATCAATTAGAACATCTTGAAGCCTATAATGGCTTTTGAATTGGATAAAAATGTTAAAGGAGTCAAAAGTCCTAAGGGTCCTGATAAGGACCATTGGACTAAAATGCATTACAAATGGACCAATGGTGTCCTAAGAGACTAGATAGGTGTTTTTATGTTTTCATTCAATAAAATAAGGTTGAATAATGCCATGTAATAGTTTAGAAGGTTTATAGTTGATAGGGGTTCAATAAATTTCAAGTTGGAGAATTCAAATTTTCAAAATCCAACTTTGGGCGGGAAAGTGTGTTTTTGATGATTCAGCACTAATAATGTAATGAAACCAATTCTAATCGGTTGGGACAGTTGGGGGAAGGGTTTTTAAGGTTGGAGGATTCATTTGTATAGATTGTTGGCTGATATTGTAAGTGTTGTACGGACTGCTATAGAAAATCAATAAAAACTTCAATCTTTTTGCATTTTCTTGAGTTTTTTTGATGAATCTCTGATTCATTTTGGTTCCATGCTCATTTGGATGGTTTAATAACTTGTATTTACATGTTTTTAACCTTTTTAATGACCTGAATAACATTGGGAATTAGTTTCTTGTGTTATATTGCTGACTGTCCTCAAAAAGTGCAGATTTTTCACTAGTTTTGAGAGTCTTCATGAATAAATGATCCATTTCATTAGAGAATGTGACTGAAAAATTGTTAAATGGATCATATGTAACTTGTATAATATAGATCTAACAATTTATTGTGTAGGAAAGAGTGATTCTTGGGTGTACACCAAGTTTTGGAGGAAAAGTGCATGAAAATGGAGGCTAAGGTATAGCAGCAGGAGATCTACCTTAAGAAGGGGTATATTTTTGAGCTAAAGGTGTTTAGATATGCTAATTTATTGGTGAAAATTCCAAGAGAAGGTTATGGAAGTGTTGGGAAAGCTAATTTTCAAGAGGCCCTAATTTTGGAGCAATTTAGTGAGGGTTTTGTGTTTGAGGGTTTGATCATAGGTGCCTAAAAAATTGAAAATCCTTGGTTTGGGAACATTTTAAGCTACTTTTGAGAGTCTCATGTTCTGGACTTGAGATTGGAGATGGGTTGTTTTGGAAAAGTGGGATAATTAGGCCTTAAATTTGAGGAAACAACAAGTTTTGGGGAGTTTGATCCAAAACAAGTGCCATCAATATTTTCTACTTCAGTAGTGCTTTCATAATAGTGGTTTACAATTCCTGAAAGGAACGAATTTGAGCTAAAATCACATATTTTTAGAAAATATAATGATTTAAGCCTTAAAAAGTTCCAT
>VDFB02094169.1:0-14184 GCA_007258455.2 Sequoia sempervirens
CTATATTTTTGAATTTTTTTCTAGCAATTAAATTATAATGTCAATTTTATAAAAAAAATTACAATCATAAATTAAGGTAAAAATTTCATGTTTAATTAGTTTATATCATTATAAATTTTAAAATATGTATGTCACTTTCAAGCACTTAAAGTTTAAAAGTTGGAGTTATGTTGGTCATTACCTTTATAAAAGGTGGCAAGTTTGTCTCCTTCCATTAAAAATTGGTCTACATTCACATTTAAGTTTTTCCTTTCCCTATTGTGACAATTGGTAAAGTTTGTGTTATTTTATTTTTATCTTCATTTTTTTTAGTTTTATTAATATTATTATGATGTGCATGCTAAGAAAGGTTTATTATATTACAATTTAAATTCAATATTTCATACTTTTAAAATATATTATTTAAAATTTAAATTATCATTGGATAGTAATTGCTTCAAGCAAGATAATGTTTTGAGATAGGGTCTTGAGAATGAAAAGAGGAGATAATGTCAATAATTTCTTCAATGAACTATGAAACTTGAATCAACTATACATTTTCATTGATGAATTGATCACTGATTGTTCCATGATATAGTAGAACGAGTGTCCTCAGGAATGTGACAATATATAAATCAAACCATTGTGTTATATGATTGTATACATACAATGAGAAACAAAATGAATTAAGATGTAAATTTAGGTTTAATGAAGACCCTTCTCATGTATAGAAATGAAATACAATTATTATTAATGTTTATAAATAATTACAAAGGAGAATAGAAATGAAGATAAATTCTAGTAAACTAAGTCAAGAGACATTTCTTAAAAGAGCAAAAATGAAATATATACCATATGAAATATTAAAAAAATAAACAAAAATTTGTTGGTGAGTAGGTGGGTGTCTCTCCACAACAAGGATGTGGAGAGATTGCGTCTATCAACGTCCAGTAGGAAAGTAACAATTGTTTGGATCAGATTCCCTTTGGGGGTCGAGCTTGTTTGGCAGTTGAGGTGGTCTTCATTAGTGAGGATTTGATTGAGCTGGTTGAAGAGAATCAACAGTCGCCATACCACTCGTGCCCACTGTGGTGGAGTGATGGTTAATAATGAAACAAGACTTTCTAAGCATCGCGCCTCAAAATTTGGTGGCCTGAGTAATCATTTTTACATCCCCGTTAATCTGTGTTTGATACGACATATCACCCAACTAGCAATGGATGACGAGGCCATTACACGATATGGGATAGGAGGTTGACATGGATGAAATCTGGCAGGGCACAATGGCTTATGCACAAAGTGATAACAAGGAGGGAGAAAGACAATAAATATTATCAGCTTGGTTGGTTTTGTCAACTCGGTTCGCTTCTCTGAGTTTTTCTGAGAAATTGCAATGGCAGAATGCTCCAAGTTTATAGTAGAAGTTTCTTCAGAGGTTGTGGTGAGTATTGGACAGGACACCCCCATTCAATTAGATTGCAAGGTGAGGCAGATGGCCTTCAAACGTATAACTGACTAGCGGCTGAAGCGGATTTAATTGAGGATAGATCCTCAGGTGGTCGTCGCAGTCAAGATGATTTTAGGGAAGGATTTTTTGCAAAACCGTGAGACCTTCATGGTCAATTTCCACATTGTCTCCCGCTTTTTGGCATCGGTGTTGGATGTGAGGACTCCAAAGGCAGAAGAAAGAACTATGGTCTGTAAGCTCTTCAAAAGTGAGCTTCTGGGTGGTTTGGACGAGGTGTTGAAGTTTGCTCCCTTAGGTCATGGTGCCCCTCGACCCTATGATCTGTCGCTTGTGAAGGTAATGAGTGAGGTGATAAAGATTTATCCCCTATCATTGAAGCTCAAAGGAATGTCGTTGGTCAGGCATCGACAATTAGTAGCTTATGGTGTGAGCTTCCTGAAAAAGATGCTTTCGATGGCGCCGGTAGACAGGTTCGAATGGGTGGCGTAATTTGAACAGTTTGCCAAGTTGAATGGCTTCTAACCAGAGCTTGGGGTGTCAGGCAAATTGGTGCTTGGTAATATTATAATGTGTCTGTAAATAATGCTAGTAGCTTGTTAGCTTTATAGTTAAAAATAGGTTTCTTTTGGGTAAGGCGAAGATTGCCTTGGTGTCGTGTCAGCTAGTCGGGAGATAGTTGGTTTTTTTTTTGGTCTGCAAATTTTGGGAGGCCTCTTATGGCATTCCAGGGGAAGGTGATAGTGCTGGTTCGAATGGAGATTCTGGTATCAAACCCTGCGATTGCAGATGGTTTGTATCTTTTGATATTTAATATAATCTATACTCTCTTACACCTTTAAATAAAACACTTCCATCATTATATCTGATTTCCTCAGTTACCTCTTCTCCAAACAATAGCCCTTCTTCTGCCTTTATGGTTTTCTCGACATCAACATATTTTTCTGTCATACCTTGAATAGAGTATATCTCTTCCCAGAACTTTTCTAGATCCATCTTGTAGAAGGGACACTCCGTCAGCTGAATCTTAGGATCCTCCAATCTGGTACCCAATTCATTGATAAAGATAAAGGGACAGTACCACTCCCCAACTATAACAACAGGGGGCCTCCTCTGTAACAAAGAGAAATCAAACGGGGGAGATTGTCCTCTGAGGTCAGTATTTTCCCCTCCAACATGTGCAAGTCTGCCATGTTTGCCACGCATGTCTTTGGCTACCACACTCCAACCTTTCCTGCGCAAAAACTGAGGTGGGAAACCATCAGTAGCTACACACTTTGTTGTGAATCTAGACTTTCTCGATGAGATTATCTGCATTTGTTGATATGAATTGGTGGGTTGCAAAGGTCTAGGACGAATGTCGTTCACACATCTAAAACAGCAAAGTATGGACATGTCTTCTTCAGTAGAGCATGTTTCCACTAGTCTGTCGACACCATCAACATGCAGTCAGGTAAGTAGGTATTCATATGATTGTTATTTACCCATAAATACAGATTCAATACTCTAAGCAATGCATAATGCAAGGATATTAGATGATGACATAACATTCAATATCATTGCTAATCTATAAATATTGCTACTTAAATTGTATAAGAAAAACCCACGGAGGATAAAATCCCCACAGAGAATAAATCACTTAAAAGTAGCTATTGTTCTTACCCCTGGTGTTTGCCCTCTGCTCGCACGACATAGTAGCAATGGGATAAGATGGGTTGGCCCAAAACAGGAATGAAATACACTCTATCATATTCTGTTCGAGTATTTTGCCCATTACTTGTAGTTTTTGGCCCATCACTTGTAGTGTACTGGATTGTTAAGCATTTGTCTTGGGGAAATGGCAATTCTCGCAGGTAACCTTGGCAGAATCCCCAACAGCAGGAGGCAGATGCAGAATCACCATTCTCATCGTCTTCGTCTTCTTCAAGTAAGAGATAGGCAGAGTAAGGATCCGCAGGCGGTGGGAACAGAAGTGGGCTCTGTTGTTGAGCCATGCCATTTCTTGCCGCTGCATTGGCCTGCCTGTAGGCCGCTATAGATATTGTGGAATACATTGATTGATCAGACAAATATGATTGTGGGAACCTTTGGGTCTAGTTTCTGATTTATATAGTAATATACCTTCCAGCGGTATACTCAGTCAATTAGTAACCTGTTCATAGGCTTTACAGAGTTATACCCAGTCAATTAGTAACCTGCTCATGCTTTTGACCATTCCCTGGGAGCTCTTCATTCCAATAAATAACGTAGAAACTGGAAAGTATTAGGATGTTACAAAATAGCAATCAACGTTTATATGTGAGCTGTTCTCTTTGGTTTATCTATGATAGTTCAAATCCATACGACACTTTGACTTGCAATTATGAGCATGGATAGAGCAGAGTTTCCATCCGCTTGCTATTTTTTCTTTCTAAAATTCCAAAAAAAAAAGGTCAACTAATATTTTTCACTGTCACATTTTAAATGTTTTCTAATGAATACTGGACAGTTTTTGGAGAGTGAGTGAGTAGGTTGGTTTTGGAGACTGAGTAAGAGAAGTCATTTTTGTTTGTATTCTTGTATTTTTATTTTTTTTATATTATTTTGTAATAAGTCAATGGAATGTTCTAATCTCTTTTATGTTTATTGTGGTAGTTTTAAGGGTTTTTGTTGGGCAATATTTTTTAATGGAATTCAAGTATTTCACTTTGGTTGTTAATATCAAAGAATGAATCAAAGCAAGCGATAATGATATTGAAGGAATCTTTAATAAAACCTTTCAAATTTACATCAAAATCTTCTACAAGATATGTCTCTTGTTAACTCACCATGTCATAAACCCTTCCTTTTAAATTTTTAAAACCTTATAATAAATATTATAAACAATTAATGGGCAGGACTGTGGAGCACGGGCGGGGAAAGCAAAATTTCAAATCTCTGAACAATGGAGCAGGCCATGGAGTAGGATCTGAGGAATCCCAAGCAGAATCGGTGCATGTTCTGAATGCAGAGAAAGGTAAGGCTGCATATGATGAGGACACCGTAAACAAAATCTAGGTGGACCCGGGAGGAAAGATAAATCTGGGGGGTCCCCTGAAGGACAACAAGGCGGAAAAGGCGAAATTTCCAATGAAGTGGAAGGGACCGCTGATAGGGAAGGAGCAAAGCGTAAACCTTGGGTGTCGTTGTTTGGTGTTAAACCAAATGGTAAATCGATTTTCCCTCTAGTGAGTAATCATTCTGACCCAGCGATAGGTAAGTTTGCCATCTTTGTGCCTGATCCTATTATTGATCATAATATTGCTTTGATGGAAAAAGTCTTGGTTGGTAAGTTTATGGGCCCTAGACCAAATTTTGAGATGGTCAGGGAATTTGTTAAAAACAAGTGGAGAACTAATGGACAAGTTATGGTGGCTACTCTTCCAAGAGGTTTCTTTTCCTTTGAGTTCACCTGCAAGGAGGATATTTTGACTGTGAGGAGTGGTGGACCTTGGGTCATTGGAAAATCTTCCCTGACCCTAAAGAAGTGGACCTTCCGCCTGGACCTTTCTGACTCTATCTTTGAGAACATTCCAGTTTAGGCTAAACTCTTAGGTCTCCCTCCAGAATACTGGAATGGGGACATTTTCAATGGCATTGCTAGTTCTTTAGGAGAACTTCTTTCTATTGACCCTATGACAGCAACTAGAAAGCGGTTGGTGTTTGCTCGAATCCATGTAGGAGTTTCATAAAGTGTTGACCTTCTTCAATAGATATTCAATCTAAGTTGGGAACCTGGATGCAAACTATAGAGTTTGAATCCATTCCCTTTACCTGCTTCAAATGTAGAAAAATGGGGCATTGGGCTAAGAAATGCCCATTAAATGTCAGTAAAGAAAAAGATAATCACCAGTCCAACCCTAGGACTGTCTGGAGAAAGAAAACTGACGGGGAAGGACAAGCAAGCAATACCAGCGAGGAAGCCGGTAGGAAAAATGATACTCAGAGGAATACCTCTGACAATATTGATGAAATAGAATCTAAGGACCTTAATGCGTAGAATAATCACCAAACAAGAGCAGAAAATAATGAAGGCCCTACGGAAGATGATGAAAAAACAATGGAAAACATGGAGGAAGAGAAAAGGGATGAGGACTTTGTTTCCTCTACTCTTAAAATCTTACTAGAAGACAAAGAAAATAGGTTTCCTGGACTAAAGGACATTCCTATCCAGGGTCTGTCTTTGGATATTGGCATTCCAATCATGAACAGGACCTCTGTTGATTGCTCCCCTTTGTGTGTCCCTCTTAATCTCGGGGAAAACACAACCCCAGATATTGTAAAAGACACCTTTGAAGATCTGAGCCAGAATACCGCACTTTCGAGTGAAAATCTAAATCGGCCTAGGAATGGCCTAATGGATACTCTCCCTTGGGAGCAAAGATGTATGACAAGGGGAATCTGGCAAAGAGATGGAGAGCCAAGAAGATATTGACTAGGAAGAAGTCCTCTCTCATTCTAAGAAAAAGAAGGAGAAAAGCAAACATCAGAATACTCTGAGTGGAGTTGTTACTAGAATAAGAGCAAAGGCAGATTGTGAAGCTATTAAGTTTGACCAGGGTACAAGATCGGGTAAATGGCAGAGAGAGCATGAAAGCTTTTAGGATATAGCGGATGGTGTTCAAAAGACCATTTTGAAGATTCTCCAATCCCCTGGTAAGATATGAAGATTATGTCCTAGAATATTAGAGGGCTCAATAGCCTTCACAAGAGGGATGTTTTGCACAATTTTGTTAGGGATCATAAACTTGATATTCTCCTCATCCAAGAAACTAAAATGTCCAAAGAAAAGGTGGAGAAGATTAAAATGTTTTAGAATTGTGGGATTCAAGGTAATAGTTCAGATGGTGCATCAAGAGGCATTGCTACCTTTTGGAACCAGAACCTCATTAAAGGGGAACCTTTGTTGAAAAGCAACAATCATGTGGCTACTAAATTTACACACATCAGAGATAGCTTTTGGTTGGATTCAATCGAATATCTATGCTCCCAATGGGAAAGGAGCTAGAAAATCTTTGTGGAATGAGCTTTTTGCTTTCCGTAGGATTTTTGATAATGACCATTAGATAGTTATGGGTGACTTTAATACTCCCCTTCTGAATGAAGAGAAATTTGGTGGTTCTCAGGTGAACCAGGAGAGTAAGTCTAATCTTTTCGATTTCATCAACAATAAGGAGTTGATTGATATGGATTTGCAAGGGGCCCAGTATACATGGTCGAATAGAAGAATTGCTAAGGAACTAATTCAAGTTAGGTTAGATAGAACTTTAATTTCTCATCAGTGGCTTTTAAGTTATTTTTGCTCTCTTAAAGCTCTTTCTAGAGTTGGGTCGAATCACTTTCCCATAAGCTTTGTGGCAGACCCTATAAAGGTGAAGAAAAATGTGCCCTTTAGATTTTAAAGAATGTGGTTGTCCCATCCCCTTATCTTTGATGAAATTAGGAAATCCAGTGGAATATTGAAGTTCCAGGCACTGATATGTTCAAAATTTCTAAAAAAATGAGAGAAGTCAAATACAATTTAAGAAGATGGAAAAAAGAATCTTTTGGAAAAAAAATTGGTATGAAATCCGAATTTCAAATGAAGCTTGCAGAGATCCAGGATAAAATCCAAAAGGAAGGATACATTGAAGATAATAAGGATAGAGAAAATGAGTTGTTGGTGAAACTACTTGACATAATAGCAAAAGAGGAGGAGTTCTGGAGGTAGAGATTGAGGGTTTTGTGGCTCTCTACTGGAGATAGAAATACTAGGTACTTCCATTTATCTGCTTCTAAACATAGGGCTGCCAATAGTTAATGGTACTAGGTTTGAGGAAGAGGAAGATATCAAAAAGCAAGTTGTCCTCTTTTATAATAACCTTCTTTCGGTGAATGGGGAAATCAATCAAAATGATCAAGACTCTTTATTAGAGGCCATCCCCAAGGTTGTTGGAAGGGAGGACAATGATAAGCTTGCGGCCATTCCCTCCATGGAGGATATTAGGAAAGTTGTCTTTTCTTTTGAAGGAAACAAGGCCCTTGGGCCTGACGGATTTCCAATGTTCCTTTTTCAATGGTTTTGGGATATTGTGGAAAATGATGTAGTGAATGTTGTTAAGGAATTATTTGGTTCCAAGATGCTCCTTAAGGAACTGAATGCTACTTTTGTGGTCCTTATTCCTAAGAAACTAGGGGCAATGGAGTTTGAGGCGTTTAGACCCATTAGTCTTTGCAATTATTTCTATAAAATCATATCTAAGGTGTTGACTTCAAGGATCCTTGCTATCCTTCCTTCGTTGATTTCCCCTCAGCAGAATGGTTTTGTTCCTAGAAGGAAAATCTTAGACTCTATAGTCACAATCCATGAGAGTATTCATTCACTTGTGGAATCTAAAACTGAAGGGTTTCTTCTTAAGTTTAAAATTTCCAAAGCGTATGACCGTGTTGACTAGGATTTTTTATTCAAAATTCTAAGGGGGTTTGGTTTCAGTAGCAGAGTCATTCAGTAGGTGAATCAGTTGGTTACCACAGTCTCCACATCTATCATTGTGAATGGATCTCCCTCTAGATTCTTCCAAAATTCAAGAGGTTTATGATAGGGGGACCCTATCTCTCCTATTCTTTTTACTATAATGGTTGAAAGTCTAGGAAGGAATCTTAAGAGATTGATCGATCAGAGGTCTCTTGTTGGTCTCAGTCCTTCTTCCATGAATCTGATTTGTTCTCCCCAATAGTTTGTTGATGACACAATGCTGATGGGAAGATCTTTTGTGAATGAGGCTAAGATTTTGAAAAAAACTTTGGTTATGTATGAGAAGGTGACTGGGCAGAAGGTCAATAGACAGAAGAGTTCCATCTTTTTCTTCAATACCCTTGAGCATAGACAGGTCAAGATTGCTAGAATCCTTGACTATAGGGTGGAATCCTTACCTTCTTCATATCTTGGACTTTCGTTATGCCTTAAACCTCTGGATTCCTTTTGGTGCTCTTTGGTTGATAGGTTCATAAAGAAGTTGGCAGGATGGAAAGGAGCTCTTTTGAGCCATGCTGGAAAAATTCAGCTTCTTAAAGCTTCTCTTCAGAACCTCCCTATTTATGCTTTAAGCCTCTTCAAAATCCCTGCTAAATATATAGAGGCCATTAAAAAGATCCAGAAAAGATTCCTCTAGTCTGGAGTGGAGGAAAGAAAGAGAATGCCTCTTATAGGGTGGGATTTGGTTTGCAGACCAAAAACCTTAGGGGGTTTAGGCCTCAAAAAAATAAGAACTATTAACAAGACTCTTCTAGCCAAACAAATATGGAGATCTTTCTCGTTTGACAGAGAATGGAAAGATATTTTAAGAAGTAAATATATGGTCGATAGTATGTCCCTCAAAGCTCTGTTGGATTCTCCTGTCCTCCCACGTGGTTCAGCTTGCTGGGAGAAAATTTTTGGAATCAGGGATAGGATGGCACACCAGAAGTGGCAATCAAGCTAGATTTTGGGAGGATAAATGGATCTTTAATGATTCCCTTATTAATATTGAAAGATTCAATAGATGGGTAGAGCAATGTAAAGCTGCTTTTGGGGAACTTGTCAAAGACTACTGGTATGAAGGAGACTGGGTGAACTTATGCGTGATCAGTCAAGAGTTGGCTCAGCTTCAATCCTACGTAAGGCTGTTAGTTTGGGACAGAATCAGTAGGATGACACTCTTGTCTGGATGGATAAACCTTCGGGTAACTACTCTGTCTCTTCGGTTGTCTCTTTGTTGTCCCTCTCTCAAGCCCCCCTCCCTTCTGGTCTAAAGCCTCGATTAAACACTTGACTCCAAAAGTCAATATCTTTTTTTGGATAATGCTTCAGAATAAGGTTCTCATGGTGGAAAATCTTTGTAAATGGGGATTTCAAATCTCCAACAGATGCTACCTCTGCAAGAGTGAGGGGGATTCATCCAACCACTTGTTTCTCCACTATCCATTTGTTTCCTTAATCTGGGGAAAATTGTTAGCTATCCAGAATATCTCTTGGGTGTTCCCCCAGACCATTGAAGAGTTCTTTTTACAATGGAAAGCCCATACTGAAAATCTCTACATTCGAAGATTATGGGCTTTCTTATTCCCTTTTGTTGCTTGGGGAGTGTGGAAAGAACGTAACAATAGACTTTTCAGGGACAAGGAGATGTTGGATAATAATGTCTTTGAGAAAACTTTTAGGCTTATAAAGGAAAATTTTAATGTGATTCATCAAAAAACTCTTAACTTGGAAGTTGTGGTGTGCACCCCCTATGATTTAAGTATAGCAAAAGATTGGAACATTAAAGTGGATATTTCATTTGCTTCCAAGCCAACTAAGAAAAGTAGGGAGGGTGTTTGTTGGACCTTTCCCCCAAACGGCTGGTATAAAGCCAACTTTGATGGAGTTGCGAAGGGCAACCCGGGTATGGCCGGAAGTGGACTTGTGTTAAGGGATTCAAATGGTAACTTTATGGCGGTTGTGGCCATATCCCTAGGTCACAAAGCCAACCATGTGGTAGAGGCTATAGGAAAATTTCAAGCTTTAAAGTTAGCTCATAATATGAATATAAAAAACTTATGGCTTGAAGGAGATCCTAAAAATATTATTGATTGTCTTTTAGGAAAAACCTCACCTTCTTGGTCGATTAGGAATTGGATAGATGAAGCAAAGTCTATTCTAGACAAATTTGAAAAAGTAAAAGTTTCACATGTCTATAGGGAAGCTAACAGTATGGCAGATTACTTTGCGAATGAAGGGGTTAGGAAACAAGGATTGAACACGTGGAAGAATTGTAGGGACTTGAGAATTGAAGTCAAGGCCTTGCTAGATTATGATGTTACACATGGGAAAGAGGAAACTACATTCAATGATCAAAGAGAAAGGGGCTAGGTACATCGAAATCAATAGATTTTATGGGGCCGCGTCATGTTACTTAGAAGGGAAGGAAAATTGGCATGCTTTGTGGGTGCATTGGAACAACTGCATAATTCTGCAATAAGTTCTCGGTGTTGGTAGAGTCGGCAGTAAGGAGCAAACAAAAATGGGGGGGCAGGAAAAGAGTTGAGCCTAAAAGCTATGAGTTGCACACTAGGAATGCCAAGGTTTGGGAGTAGATTGAAAGAGGTGGCCTGGTTCCATATCTAGAAAAACTTCATGGGCTCGATTCTGTGGCCATAGACTACTTCGAGAAGAACTGGAACAACGGAAAAATAATTCTCTTTGGAAGGAAGGTGAAGCTGGATGAGCAAATTATAGGGGAGATTACTGGAATGTCCACTGAGGGTGTGAAGTTTTACCATGACATCAGGTTTTCTGACGAGGTAGTCATTAGATTTCCTAAGAAGGACAAGGAGAGATTGAAACTAGTTAAAATCTCTAATAGCTATTTCAAAATTGACACTATCAAGGCACTGTGGAGAAAGGTACTTCATGTTATAATGGAGTATATCACTCTTGACGAGAGATTTACCAGAGTGTATGAGCACTATTTTTCCATTCTTAACCACTTTCGCCATAAGGTACAGATTTCTATGCCTCACTACCTATTATGTTCGTTGAGTAATAGCCTTGAGGACCATAAGAAAAATCCTAGGAGATACCCTATTCTTCATCCTGGTCTTATTAGGTTAATATATGAACACTATCAAAACATGTCGGCTTTATCTAACCCTATTGCCTCTGTGGAGTCTAAGGATTATGACACTGATACTGGGGGTTCGAAGATTCAACCAAACCAGGAGATAATTTTTGAAACCCACCTGGCCTCTGAGATGTCTGGTAGGAAAACCCAGTCTAAAAAACCCCAGCTTGCTAAAGCTAATCGGGAGACCTTCCCCGACTGCTCTGCCCCCTTAAAGAATCGTGTTATTAAGGGCTCCCTCACCAACAAGTTGGTTTCCTACTCCACGGATTCCTTGGAAGACAAAGTTGAGAACCCTGAAGCTAGTAAATTTTTTGTGCCCTCTCCTCCTGCCTCTTTCAGATTTGAAGGTACTAGATTTCCTAGCTCCCCCAACCTAGGTGAGGTTAACCTCATATTAAATCAAGTTCAGTCTGGTGACATTTTGGCCTCTGCTAGAAATGGCATCAGTGACATTTTCAGGGTCTTGAAATGGGCCTATCAAGAAATTAATGAGTTTAATCAAAGAAATAGGGCTCTGTATAGTAAAACGGAAGAGTCGGAGCTGAAGTTGGCCGCTCTCAGAAACAAAGAAGGGAAATGAAATAAGAACACTATTGGAAAGAAAGGAAATGACATTGAGGAAAAGTACAAGTCTCTGGAAGAGGAAATGGTTAAAATTAAAAATAACTTGAAAACAGTTGTGGAACAAAACCATAAAATGGCTAGGCACAATGCCATTATTATCAATGCTATGTTTGAAAGGCTGGAAAAAACGCAACAGGGTTCGCTGGTTGTTGATTTGGAAGCGAACAAGGAAAGCAAGAATGAGGACCAAGGTATTTCTAAAAGGACCCGGGCCAATCTCAAAAGGAAAGAGCCTCCCACTACACATATGGTTCAAATCTTAAAGAGGGGGATTCAGGATATGAATGAGATGGAAGCTGAGACTGCAGATCTTTTAAAGACATAAATTTAGCTGTTGCTGGCTTTTTGGCTAGTTTTTTGGTTATGTGGCCTTCGTTGGCCTTTTTGATGGCTGTGGTCATTTACTGTTATTATTTTTACAACATTTCCGATTGTGATGTCTTTTTTGACTTTTTCTTTATTTTGTAAACTTTGTAGTTTTGGGTCCCTGTAAAACCCACTTTTTCCTCTTTCATAAACAATTATAAATAAAAAATATTCATTAGTTAATAACAAATATTTAGTTGATTATTAAAAAATTTATAATAATTATTGATTATTAAATAATGATAATAATAATAACTTTAAAATACTTTTGTTCATGAAAAATAAAATAAAAGTAAAGCAAAAATTTAAAATAACAAGATTTAATTTTAAAATTAATTAGTATTTTTTAATTTGAAATCCATCTTGAAATTTATGTTAGTGTTTTGCATGTGGATAATATTAAATAATAATTAGTTTAGTGTTTTGCACCAAATTACATATTCTTTTATTAACTTATTGACTAATTTTAAAAATTAAATAAAGAAAAATAAAATTAAATAAGATTTTTAAAATAAAATAATGAAAAAAATAGCCTAGAGTAATTATAAATAGTGAAGAGATGCAAGAGATTGAGAAGAGGAAAGAAGCATAACAAAAAGAGTTTACTCTAGTTTGGGGAAGTTAGGAAAATATAATACTTTATAAAAATTTACATAGTTTATTATAAAACTATGAATGCAATTAATAATAATATTATTTGTATTTATTACTCTATAAATATAGATGTTTTTTGATTTTTTAATATGATATCAAGCTCAAGAAATATTGATGCAACAACCATGGAAAAAGATACTAGACATGAAAGAATGCAATTGCAAGAATGATGTTCTATGAATGCTTCCCCTCATTTATTTGTTAGGGCAATCCTACATATTAAAATTAATTGCACTACCACATTTAATTGTCCTCCATTGGTGATGTTTTTAAGCTATGTTCCTCCTCCATTGATGTTGTATCTAATATATATTTTTCTATCAAGCCTTCAAAAGCTATTGGTTGTTTTCATATGAATGGGATTGGATAGGAAAAATAAAGTAATATGTTAATTATATATTCTCAACACCCAATGTAGTAGTTCCTTGATTCACCTTGGTTAGGTATATTGTGCAATTAGGCTTGTGTATTAGTTAAATAAAAGCCATGGTTATCTTCATTGAAATTATAATCATGTGTATGTTAAAACAATACCCTTGTTACAAATGGTCATTGATAAACTATAATAATCATGATTTAAGTTTGTTGGAGTTAATGGAATCACAACACTTATGTAGAATTGAAAAAAAAAGAAAGAATAAATGATGAATTAAATGTGAAGATTAAACATTGAAATTATTGAAAAGAAGCTACAATGGTTGTAGGCATGAAAAATAAAGCTTTGGTGTGAATCTAGAAAGGTTTTTTTTTTCGGTGTATGATCCAACAAATAAATATTTATGAATTGGTCATTTCCACTAAAATAATCACAAACAATAACATTTACTTTTGCGGGGATAAGTTGGAAAAGTATACTTGTCTTAAGTGGTGGAGATAAGTTAGCAATTTATATTTGTGATTTTGAATGTATATTTTATACAATCCTTCGCAAGCATAGTTAATGTGTTAAGGTGATTAGTGTTTTAAGGAGAAATAAGGTATAATATTATATTCATGATACATGATTTTGTGTAGAGATATTTTATTTTTATATCTAAAATAGGTAGGACATTGTAAAAGATCTATTATTAGTGGAAACCAACATTTTCAAATTTGATAATGATGAAATTTATTATGTTACTATATGTTTGTTTTTTTCAAACCATCCATGTTATGTCTCATAAAGATATCAAAGAACCTAATGCATAAAATGTAACAAAATCAAAATGTAGACTAGAGTTATTAGAGGTTGGAGGAGTATTATCATCTTGAAGTAGCTTCTTTCTTAGAGATGACGTCTTGCATGATAAGAACCATTATTTAATGTGTCCATTCATGGAGCAAGGGAGAGTTTGTGATTTTTGTGATTTTCGGATAATTGACTTTGTCTCAATTCACAAAGAGAGTAGTGTTATTGTGGATAGGGGAGTAAGTGTTGATTTATAATTGGTTGATATATTTTTCTTTTGGATAATA